>OLKM01001292.1:32500-35116 GCA_900291075.1 Melanogrammus aeglefinus | reverse complement strand
TTCAGGAAACCCTCAGGAAACCTTCAGGAAGACTTAAGGAAACCTTCAGGAAGACTTAAGGAAACTTTCAGGAAGCCTTCAGGAAGCCTTCAGGAAACTTTCAGGAAACCTTCAGGAAAACTTCAGGAAGACTTAAGGAAGCCTTTGGGAAACCTTCAGGAACCGTTCAGGAAGCCTTCAAGAAACCTTCAGGAAAACTTCGGGAAGACTTTAGGAAACCTTCAGGAAGCCTTCAGGAAGCCTTCAGGAAGCATTCCGGAAGCTTTCAAACCAAACTGTATTATGTTGCCAAGCAAAGGCAGTGTGGGCTCACCGGCTGCCCCGCGTAGCCTCGCCGACAGCTCCGCCGGGATCTCCAACATTCCCACGTCCTGACAAGAGGATCCACACCAAAACAACCCCGTTAACCCCGATCACAGCAGAAGGACCTTCATCTGAGCCAACAACCTTTATACAGAGTGGCTGGACGAAACTCCACACAATGGGGAGGACTTTGATAATAGGAGGCTATGTTGACATGTGTCGATTGTGGTTAAATAACCGGTAAGTGAAGAAATGACAGCCAGGTGAATACACAAGATCCACAGCATGATGTCTTGTTGGTGGCCAGGCCCTGTCTCTTTAGCTGGTTTGATTTAAGGGAGCGTTAAAGAAATGATTACCATAAATCCTTTGCTGCATGTCCTCCCCTCTATCTCACAAACCTTTATATCTCACTCTATCATAAAGCAATAATAATTCAAAAATAATACAATTCAATAAAAACCTGTTCCCAATAGTCTTGGTCCAACTATGCCAAGCGTTGCCCCTCCCCTGCGCAACAAAACTCCCGTTTCAGGACCACCACAACTCACCATCCCGGGAGGTATGGACTTCTTCCTGCTGGCTTCTCTCAGTCTGCTCTTCTCCTTGTTTATCTGAGCACAGAGAGAAGGGGAGTGCAGTCGCGTCAGCCCACCAACATCTTGATTCGTCCCATTAGCGATCAGACATGAGGATAATATTGACACAGAGCTTTTCCCTGGCTCAGTAGCTCGGTGAACCCCTCCGAACGAAGAAGAAAGGTTAAGCAGAATTGTCGGTCGATCCCTTATCGTTGTAGATCCTCCCCCTTCCGACCCCTAGTCCACAGGCCCTGGGGTTCTGGTCGCGTACCGGTGGCTCAACCCGACACTACACACACTCACTTCTCGGTGGTCAGAGGCGAACAGAGGTCCGATGCTGAAAGCGAGCTATTCTTAGACGGAGGGCCGGTTATATACACCTGCTGCACCCATGGAGGCCCAAGGCCCGCCCAGAACAGGTCAAATGATTACAGCAGTCCAGACGACGCCTCAACCACATCAGGAAGTAAATGGACGTTGTGTTTTGATATCAGGAAAACTGCTTCCAAAACCACCCGCTTCAAAAACGGTTTTATTCCTATCGCAATTAACGTTCTAAACTCTGAAAGATGAGGATTAAGGACGTCCCTTATGTATTATGGGATGTGTCTGTCTGTATATCTATGTTATATGTTTAATGTTTGATGTAATGTTGGAACCTGTACAAATGAGCTGTACTGAAAACAAACTCCAAAAGCCTGGCTGTGTGGTCATTAAAATAATCAATCAATCAATCACAAGATAGTCAATTACGGTATGTTAACCACTGACAGAAACCAACATTGTTCGTTTGGGCCGAATGCTCACATCAAAGTAAGGTTGTCTATTATACCTTGAAACAAGGGTCAGATAATACATTTCTGCTTTGAAGATCATTTATGACTGTTTCCTGTATTTGTGTACAGTTCAACGATTGACCTCTAAACTTTATGGTCAATTGAGCTGAAGCACGCACACACCCGCACCCACTCACACACACACACACACACGCATGCACACACACACGCCCACACACACAGAGGTGACCTAACCCGAATTGCCACAGTCACTGCCATGTACCACTCAGCCTTTTTTGAATATGTGTCAAAAAATTCAAAGAGATTAGTCACCAACCACAGTGGGGAGGACAGGCTATGCCCCAACAACGATACATAAAGAGCAGGTGACGAAGGAGTCAACCTTAAAGGAGTTATAAAGCTGATAGTTAGATAGGCCTTTTGAATGTGTGTGTGTGTGTGTGTGTGTGTGTGTGTGTGTGTGTGTGTGTGTGTGTGTGTGTGTGTGTGTGTGTGTGTGTGTGTGTGTGTGTGTGTGTGTGTGTGTGTGTGTGTGTGTGTGTGTGTGTTTGTGTGCACGCACGGGCGCGTGTGTGTGTGTGGTTGTGTGCGAACCTAAGAAATGACAGCAACCCAGTCCATAGTCCACCCATCATAAAGGACAACATCAACACCCACTGATATACCAGGGCATAATCGCTCACACAACACAACTCGCAACGCAATTTCGTGAAAATAACAATGTGAAGAACCAAAAAGCGGCTTTCCTATAGCGTGGTACAAAAAGTAAAAATCCCATCAAGAGAAAAGATGTCAAAGGTTATGGGTCAGAACAGGACACTGGCTGTCCTACATGGCTATTGTGAAAGCCAACACTGAGGTGTCTCTTTACAGGCGTTCAGACCCAGCCTGGCTGCACTCCGATGTCTCCCTCCTCTGAGCTACCCTAACTGCTC
>OLKM01001292.1:0-30000 GCA_900291075.1 Melanogrammus aeglefinus | reverse complement strand
AAAGTCACCTGGCCTGGTGTCCGCGGATGTGGCTCTGAATGACGATGGCCTTCTGTTTGAAGAAGCGGAAGTTCCTGCGGCAGATAAAGCCGCGGATGTTCCTCTGGATAGTGACGGCCGCCCAGGTCTGGGTGCTGCTCCACTTCTCCTCCACCTGCTGGTGCAGACGCTCCTTCAGGAACACCTGGTGAGGGGGGGGGGGGGGGTCTCAGAGGGGGTCCGGAACAAATGTGTGTGGGTGTGGGTAGTGTCGATGTGTGTGGGTGGGTAGGTGTGTGTGTGTGTGTGTGTGTGTGGTGTGTGTGTGTGTGTGTGTGTGTGTGTGTGTGTGTGTGTGTGCATGAGCGTGTTTGCACATGCGGCGGTGTGTGTGTGTTTGTGTGTGTGCACGTGTGTGTGTGCGGCTGCATGTGTGTGTTTGCATGTGTGTGCACATGAGTGTGTGTGTGTGTGTGTGTGCTTGTGTGCGTGTGTATGCACATGTGTGCGTGTGTGTGCATGAGCGTGCGTGCACGTGCTGCTCCATGTGTGTGCGCATATGTGTGCACATGTATGTGTGTTTGTGCGCGTGTGTGTGCTTGGACCACCTTGGTGACCCCCAGCTCATACTGCCCTTCCTCGGCATCAAACATCTCCAGGACGGAGACGGTCTGGTCCCGGTCCGACAACCCCTCGGGCCGCACGGGCAACAGCACACCATACCTACATGCATAACACATATATTATTTAGATAAGGGGATGACTCTATCTACATGTATACATATTGAGATTTAGTATATACTACACAGAAATCTCCCTAGATGGCGCAATCTGATTGGTTCGCTATCTCGGGATGATCTTCATCATCCACCTACGAAACTCGGGATAATGATTGTCGCAAAATGGCGGGCGCAAACTCTTGTTTTGCTACAGTGACATACTCGGAAATCATAGAAATACAACAAAACGCAATCCCAACAAACACCAAAAAAGCCACAAAATATGGACTACGTGTTTTTCAAGGTAGTATGTACTGAAACAATTGCTCGGGGACTATTTACCACTATCCACAGAGCCTGAGGAGAATAATTGTTAAATATACACACAGATATAGGTATACACTGTGTACCAACTGTACAACGCTCTGAGAGAGGGAGAGACACCTCTCCATGAAGCTGGAGTAGGGGATTCGGACCGGGAAGCCCTCCTTCCTGATGTGGATGGTCTCTAGCATCCCAGCATGCCTCAGCTGGGCCGACATGTAGTCCACGTCGAAGATACCGGGCAGCTGGCGGTGGACGGGACAATGTGTTTGTCAAACAGAGCCTCGTTGTGGTTTGAGTCAAACAGAAATGAGTGTTCAGAGCAGACTCTACCTTGACATAGTTTGGCTTGAAGCAACGGATGAAAGTGGTTTTACTTCTGAGAATAGAAATGAACATTTCACAAGGGAAACATTGAATGACTGAGACGTAGGTTCATTTTCAGGTTGCTTATTGAATGTAATCTGTTGCCGAAGCATTGTTTTGGATATATTTGTTGAAATTCCCCTTACATCCCGGCAAGCAAACAATAAATCAAGGGCTTTAACAAAACAAAGAAAAAAACTGGTATCTGTTGCTGTCTCAGTCCTGTAATAAGCCCCCCCAATCATTTTAATCAAGCCGAATGAAATCATTGGCTGGCCTACCTGTCAGACAACCCAAACAGCTGCCTGTGGCAGACGTGGGTGAGCCGAGTGGGCACAGGTAGCTGGTATCTGTTGCTGTCTCAGTCCTGGAATAAGCCCCCCCAATCATCTTAATCAAGCCGAATGACATTATTGGCTGGCCTACCTGTCGGACAACCCAACCAGCTACCTGTGCCCCCTCGGCCCGCCCACGTCTGCCACAAGGCTTGGCAGACCTATTGCTAAAGCCAGCCGGCCAATCGGGTTCGGCCAATCGGTACATGTTCGGGGGGAGGGGCTTCTGAGGGCCGTCTGAAGGGAGGGGATGGGATATTTTCGGTTGGATCATTTATAAATCTATCCTACTCTGGCTAGTATTTTAAAGTTCCCTACTGAGCTTCAAAGTCTTTGAGTAGAAGGCTGGTGTCCGGGGAACAACCCTACTCCTAGCGCACACCGTGGCTCCGGCCCTACCTCTCCAGGCGGGTCGTGAGCTCGCTCAGCGACTGCAGGAAGTGCGAGGCAACGGTGGCAGGCTGCTGGCGGAGGCCCCTCCCCCTCCAGCCCAGCTCCCTCTGCTGCGCGTAGCCGTCCTGAAGCTTCCGGAACAGCGCGGACACCGTCTGGACACGGGACACCGGCGGCAACGCTTCATTATTCATGGGGACCACCGGCCAAGCCTCCAGTTTAAGACTCACCTCAGGCTCAGCCTTGAACTGGGTCTACTGGTGCTGTTTCCTACTGTGTATGTGATAATAAACTATATATGACCAAGGATGGTGCGGCTTCTCACGTCTGTTTTGAGTGTTTCAAACCCTCTGTCAAAACTTGATCAATTATTAACAAGATTTGAATTTAGTTATTTTGTAAGAAATGGCCCCAGGAGATGTGCGGAATTTGGGGGGGGGGGGGTGGAATTTTTTACAGAAATCATTAACAAGTGTGTGTGTGTGTGTGTGTGTGTGTGTGTGTGTGTGTGTGTGTGTGTGTGTGTGGTGTGTGTGGTGTGTGTGTGTGTGTGTGTGTGTGTGTGTGTGTGTGTGTGCGTGTGTGTGCGTGTGTGTGCGTGTGTGTGCGTGTGTGTGTGCGTGTGTGTGTGTGTGCGTGTGTTCAAGGTTACTTTGAGCCTGCTCCTGGCAAACAGCTCCACCACCTCTGTCCGGAACTGGTCGTGGTTCTTGTTCAGGAAGTTATGGACCTACAGGGAAACAGACATTATTTAAAACATCATTCGGAAACACATCACATGAACGTCCTTGTCACGTTGTCATTACACATGTTAAAAGAAGTGTAACAACCTGTAACAGCATATGCAATAACATTATGGTCTTTGTCTATTCCTAACCCTTACCCCAATGTGTAGTTAAATACTGTTCGATAGCGTTAATACGTATGTTAATAGTTAACGCAGTAACATGTTGTTACATTTCTTATTAAACCTTACATTCTAATGTAATCACACTCTACCAGGACACTGTAATGTATTGTAAGTGTTCTTTCTAGAGTGAACTGAAATGTAACCAATCATACACCCTTTAAACACATTGCTACCGGCTGACTCAGCAGCAGTGAGTGTCTTGTGAGCAGCCTGCGGTCAGAAGGGACCGAGTGTGTGATTGTGTGAGTGCGTGAGTGCGTGAGTGTGAGTGTGTGAGTAGTCCGACCTGGTAGGTGACTGCGCCGGCATAGTGGTAAACGGTGAAGACCGGCAGAGGGATCTTGGGCTTGGCGTAGTACGGGCTGTTGCCATGGTAATAGTGGCACTTCTGCAGGAAGGTGTGGTCTGTGGCCTGATGGTGAGGAGAACAGACGCTCTCAGTCTCGTGGAGAAACCTAAACAAGCAGGACCAACAAGTGTCCTTCTGAGCCCATCTTGGCACTCTGTCTGTCGTGCATGCGTGCGCATGTGTGTGTATGTCCGTGTCCGTGTGTGTGAGTGTGCGTGTGTCGGTTTGTGTGTGCGGGTGTTGGCTGTGTGTGTGTGTGCGTGCGTGCGTGCGTGTGTGCGTGTGTTGGCTGTTTGTGTGTGTGCGTGCGTGTGCACATGCGTGTGCGTGTACCTGGGGCAGGCTGGTCTGGTCGTCCAGGATGCGTAGGATGCCGTGCGGCCGCGAGGAAATGAGCTCCAGGCAGGAGTGAAAGTTCTTTAGCTGCATGGGGTACCAGGGGATCTGCTCCGAGTTGTACTCCTCCTGGAGACACACACACGTGTGCGCGGACACACACACACACACACACACACACACACACACACACACACACACACACACACACACACACACACACACACACACACACACACACAGATGATGCACACACACACAGATGATGCACACCGATTGCACACATAATCACACACACACAAACTCACTGTAATGTTTCAACATTTTCAACATTCATAATAATCATATAATAATATAATAATTGTGTGCATGTCATTCCCTGAAGGTTTAAGGGGATGTGGTCTAATTTTAGTTCGGATGAAGGAAGAATGTGATGAGACTCGATGTGACCCTAACCCTGACCCTTGACCCCTGGTACCGACCTGTTCCTGAGCGATCCTAAACCTGACCCCTAAACCTGACCCCGACCTGTTCCTACTTGACCCCTGACCCCTGACCCCTGGTAGCGACCTGCTAATACTTGACCCCTGAACCCTGGTACCTGCTCCTGAGCGACCACGGCGGTGTTCACAAAATGCTGCAGCTGCTCGTTGGCGAAGTTGATGCAGAGCTGCTCGAAGCTGTTCACGCCCAGATCCTACGCAGCAACACACACACACACACACACACACACACACACACACACACACACACACACACACACACACACACACACACACACACACACACACACACACACACACACACACCTTCATCAGACCACAGCCATGCATCCAGGTCGTCATGACGCAGGACCACAGTTACCACGGTTACCTCACCTCAAACCCGTAGATGTCCACCACGCCCACACTGCTGTCCATCTCACTGGGGCTCAGCCAATCGTTGATCTCCTCCATCAACCAATCGAAGAGCACGGAATACAGCGCCTTGGCAATGGCATCTCTGGGAAAAAAAAACATCAAAGTGGAGAGAAACCTGTGTTTACCTTGAGGTTAACATGTGTTTATGTGGACGCCTGACACGCATGAAGTGTCGAAGAGGGAAACAATTACCATACACAGATCATGGTTCAATGGGACACACACAAACACACCCAGACACACACACAGACACACACACACACACACACACACACAGACACACACACACACACACACACACACACACACACACACACACACACACACACACACACACACACACACACACACACACACACACACACACACACACACACACACACACACACACACACACACAAACAGGCACGAGCGTACGCACACACACGCAAAAAAACATGCATAAAAAAACCACAAAGGAATCGACACATGCACACAGACACACAGGCATGCACATAAACACACACTCACAGCAACACTCAAGCTGTGACATGCAGTGGTCGACCCACAGAGTTTTCCAGATGGGCCGATCAACGACAATCCAAAAACCATAGACTCAACTGGTACGCTTGGCAGCGGATTTCATTGAATTACATTACAATATCGTCAGAGAACAACACGTCAGAGTCCAAATGGTAAATGGAATGCATTATATAGGGCTTTTATCCAAAGCGCTTTACAATATATTCCCAACACAACACATTCACACACCGACAGCAACCACGCAAGGCGACAGCCAGCTCGTCGGGAGCAGTTAGGATGAGGTGTCTTGCTCAGTGGCACCTCGACACTCGGCTGGGAGGAGCCGGGGATCGAACGAGCAAACCTTGCTGTTTCCAGCCAACCCGCTCTAACTCCTGAGCTACTGCCACCCTGAGTTAAACGCGGTTAGCATCCAACCAGATCATGCAAAGACAGGGTAAAGTGCAGGTATTTATGCAAATCAACTTCCTGCCAAGGTTCAGCATTTGTGTGCGCATGCAGCCGTGTTCGGACTAAAGTGTGGGGTTGGCGTGTTGGAAGCAGCACCTGGATTCTATGGCACTTTCCACCGACAGAGGGCAGTATATCCGGTCATAGGTAGTCTCCTGGGAGAGAAGCGCACGGAGAGAGAGAGATGTGGTTGGACAAGGATTCAACCACAGGTCGCACCTCCTTGGAATGCAACCATGGGTTTACAAGGCAATCCTGTTTCATATTTAGAACAGAATATAATTGATGAAGCTTATGTCAGGGGTCTGGTACACCTTTAAAGGGCCCCTATTTTACCATAAGGTGTGCAAGCATGTGGTGAGCCTTTACAAGACCTTTTTGAATTGGCCCTGCCCTCTGACACACTGACATCACAAGTGGGAGTGGCCACCTCTGGATCTACCCAGTCGATCGTAGCGACCGGTTGGCCAATCCATCTGTCATACATCTCGTTGGACACTCCCACTTGTGATGTCACTACGTCACAGGGTAGGGCATGATTTTAAGTATGCCTCGTAGCGACTCACACCTGGTGGTGAAACAGGGTACTCTAAAGCGCTGATTATGGTCCCACGTTCACGCATCGCAAGGGGGTTACGCAGGGCCGCTGCTGGCCGTTTCGGTGCCCTCCGCGAGCTGGGGTGGGGGAGGCCTCTTTTTATATATTAGGTAAGCTAATAGCTAACAGCTAATTTGCCGAAATTGAGTGATAGGTTATACAATTAAGAAAAAACAACGGTGGGCCTCTTAACTAATTAACTTCTTTTTTTTTAATTCAATAATGTAATCTTTTTTTTTTCTTTTTTTTTTACAAACCTTAATTTTTTGGTGCCCCCCCCCCCCAGGTACTTGGTGCCCTACGCACTCTGCGTACTCTGCGTATAGGGAGCGACGGGCCTGGGGGTTACGGACCACTTACGTCCCTGTAAACCTTCCGTCGCGGCGACGCAGCAGCAGGGGCTGTGATTGGTCCGCTTACTAAAACCCGACGCAGAGCCATAGAGGATCAGGACTGGGTCGAAGCGTCGGCGGGGGTGATTGCGTTGCGTGAACGTGGGACCGTAGTCGGCCCTTTGACGCGCCGTGTGTGGGCTTGATACCGACGGTCACCCGGTGTGTGATGACGGTCTGCAGAGCTTCGGAGGAGATCTGCAGCAGGAGGCCCACCCGCCGCGCCTCGGCCTCGCTGAAGATACGGGCCACCTCGAAGGAGTCGCTCTGCAGCCGCAGAGACAGAGGTCACAGCAAAAACATAGAGCAGTCTGATTGGTCGAAAGAGATAATCATTTTCAAGCCATCTGATGGGTTGCTTTTTTCTACCAATGAGATTATTATTGTTGTTATTAGTCGGAGCAGTCTGATTGGTCAAAAATATTGTCTTTTTCGACTGGGCCCCTGAGGTGGGGACAGGGTCTGGAGTGGAGGGGCCTCCATGCTGATGATAACATCAGCCAGGAGACGTCTTGATGATGTCAGACAGTTTAGGCGGATGGTTAGGCCTGAGGTGGATACATGTTCTTCTATGGTCGCCCATACTTATACTGAAATTCATCGCATGTCGCCCACTTGCCTTCCACCTCACACATCAACGTGTGTACACACACACCTCATAGGAACTGAAGCAGATGTTGCCCAGCTGCAGGATGGAGGAGAGGATGGCCCAGATGGTGGAGATCTGGTCGCCGTGGAGACCGATGGTCTGGAAGCAGCGGACCAGCAGCTGGAAGTCCTGCTTGTCCTGCTTCCCCCTCAGGTCACACGCACCCCCCTGGGGGAGGGGGGGGGGGGTTGGAGGGAAGAGAGGAGGGATGGAGAGAAGAGAGGAGGAATGGAGAGAAGAGAGGAGGGATGGAGAAAAGAATTCAAGAGAGAGGGATGGAGAGAAGAGACCAGGATGGAGAGCAGAGACAGGGATGGAGAGAAGAGACCAGGATGGAGAGCAGAGACAGGGATGGAGAGAAGAGACCAGGATGGAGAGCAGAGACAGGGATGGAGAGAAGACAGAACAACAAGACAATTAGACCAAATCCCATGCCCAACGATGTGAGATCAGACACGATAGGAGAGAGAGGGGGGGTAGAGGGCATGCATCTGTGGGCGTTCACACCTGGTTGAGGTAGTAGTATGTTTCTGCTCCCTGCAGGTATACCTCCTGTTTGTCCCAGTCATTCATGCCGGCAAGCAGCTCATAGAACACATGGAAGTTCCTCTCCTCCCGTGACTACGGAACAACGGAACCGAGGAATCAGCGAAACCCGGAGATTAACACCTATTAAGATTCTAACCGGAGGCATCACCATGCTAGTATCACTCCACCCGAAACACACACGGCAAAGATACTGTGTGTACTACACATTAGCTCAAGAAAAGAGATGGGAGACAAATGAATGGGATATTTATATTGTTATGTCAGGCAAGGTTTTGTTCTGGAAGGGTATATTTTAGCATTGTGATACACAGTTGATAAATCATTCATTTTATGTTTGTTGTGAAACCAAACATTTTTCTTGCAGAAAAAAAACCTTGTGTTGCTGTATCATAAAAATACATAAAATACATTCCCTCCTTGCAGTGAAGGAGGGAATGCTACACCCAAGATATATCTTCACCTCATCGATCATCAAAATAAAATATATACTGTATTTTGATATACAATGTAGACGTTCGATGTCTCTCCAACTCTGCTCCACTCTCTCACCTGAAAGACCACCCTGGACTTCTCCAGGAGGTATTTGGACAGCGAGGTCCCTACAACAACCCCTCTGTCAGGCACCAACACCAGGCAGGAAGGCGTTTGTAAAAACAGCACATTAAATCTATTACTACCATGAAAAGCACCATAACTATGATCCACGGTGAAGATGAGCACGATTACCGCCTAGGGCAGTGTGTATCTGAAACCCAAGGCACATTAACTAACATTTTTAGAGAGTGATCATGAAAAATGTCACACACTTTATCATCAGGATATTATATTTACGATGCTAAATATTTCACACAGCAGACAAAAAAAGTATTGCATGGATACATTTCAACAAATGTCAGTTGAATTATTTGTCATATAAGAAAAGTAGAAAAACATTTAGCATTTCGTGGAGCAATGAATCTTAAATAGTCCCAGTCACTTATGTATTCCAATCCCACAACATGTCACGGCACACTGGTTGGAAACCACTGGGGTAGGAAATCTAATTATTGGAATGGTTGCTGGAAATCAAATCATTGGAAAATGTGCAGTGAGTCAAGTAAAGTCCATTTTTATTAGTCTAGCTCTTAATCACATTTCCACCCTCAAACGGCTTTACAGGCCATCATTTATGACACCCCCATAACCCTGGTCCCCTAAAGGGATAAACTCACTTCATTATCAAGGAAGAAACCTTGAGATGGAACCCAAAGTGGGGATACCGCCTTCCAGGGAGGGCGAGTGGATGTTGGGTGATTCAAGTAAGCAGAATCACTGGAGGATGTGGAGGTGTAGAGGAGGTGTAGAGGGTGGATGTGAGCAGAATCACTGGAGGATGTGGAGGTGTAGAGGAGGTGTAGAGGGTGGATGTGAGCAGATTCACTAGAGGATGTGGAGGTGTAGAAAGTGGAGGTCAGCAGAATCACTGGAGGATGTGGAGGTGTAGAGAGTGGATGTGTAGAGTGGAGGTGTAGAGAGGGGAGGTGGGCAGAATCACTAGAGAGTGGAGGTGTAAAGGGTGGATGTTAGCAGATTCACTGGGGGATGTGGAGGTGCAGAGAATGGAAGTGTAGAGTGGAGGTGTAGAGAGAGGAGGTAGGCAGAATCACTGGAGGATGTGGAGGTGTAGAGAGTGGATGTGTAGAGTGGAGGTGTAGAGAGGGGAGGTAGGCAGAATCACTGGAGGATGTGGAGGTGTAGAGAGTGGATGTGTAGAGTGGAGGTGTAGAGGGGGGAGGTGAGCAGAATCACTGGAGGATGTGGAGGTGTAGAGGAGGTGTAGAGGGTGGATGTGAGCAGATTCACTAGAGGATGTGGAGGTGTGGAGGTGAGGCAGAATCACTGGAGGATGTGGAGGTGTAGAGAGTGGATGTGTAGAGTGGAGGTGTAGAGAGGGGAGGTGGGCAGAATCACTGGAGGATGTGGAGGTGTAGAGAGTGGATGTGTAGAGTGGAGGTGTAGAGAGGGGAGGTGGGCAGAATCACTGGAGGATGTGGAGGTGTAGAGAGTGGATGTGTAGAGTGGAGGTGTAGAGTGGGGAGGTGGGCAGAATCACTGGAGGATGTGGAGGTGTAGTGCGTGGGGGTGGTGTGAGTTACTGGAGGATGTGAATGTGTTGAGGGTGAATTTGAGCAGACTCACTGGAGGATGTGGATATGAAGGTACTTGCCGAAGCGGCTGGAGTTGTTGTTCAGGATGGTCTTGGCATTTCCAAAACTTTCCAGAATGGGAAGCACCTCCGTTGGCTAGAGGGAAAACCCAGGTGCCCCAGGTGGAAGATAGAGTGAAAGTAAAAGTGAAAACAAGGCGTAAACAAGATATGTTATATGTTGTAGTATAAGCTGTGCAATACCATGCAAATTCGTGCTAAAATCAATATTCTTTGGGTGACAGTGTTGTGTTTGAAACTACCATACGTTTTGATAAGCCTAGGTCACAGTATATTTACATTTATTCTGGATTGTACATTACTATTCTGTCATCAAAAAGAAAATCCAACAAGTAATCCCATAAGGCCACCTGATTAACAAGCTCTATAGGGGCACATGTCTCTCAGGGAGAACATCTAATTGTGTCCTAAGAGTACGTATTATGATATTATACCTGGCGGAGGTTGTCATGCATGCCCTGGTACATGGAGCACAGGTAGTGGATTATCAGCTTGGTGGCTTCTGTCTTCCCCGATCCACTCTGGCCACTGTGTGTGTGTGTATGTGTGTGTGTTGGGGGGGGGGGGGGGGGGGGGGTCGAGAGAAAGAGAGAGTGAAAGAGAGAAAGGGGGGGAGGGAGAGAGAGAGAGAGAATGGGAGTGAGAGAGTGAGAGAGAGAGAAAGTGAGAAATTAGTCATAAAGAAGTCATAAGATAATTCCCAGACTAGTAAAAAAAAAACATGTCTAAGAGGCCTAAAGATGCTTCACAGAAATGAAACCACAACAGGCAGTATTTTGGGTCTGAATGCCTCATGGTCATTCAGGCCAGGGTTTGAGTTCCAGAGTCCTATACCTGATGACGATGCACTGCTCCTGGGCTGTGTTCTGTGAGTGTGTGAAGGCCGCCTCTGCTATGGCGTACACATGACTACAGCCCCAAGCACACATGATGGGGAAAACACAATGACAATTAATTAACATTGGACCACTAAGCAATACAAGCTATAAGTATATTTTTGCCAGCTGGTTTTTAAGTGAGTCATTCTTTTTTTACACTACAACGTTTAGGGGTTTTATTGAACTTAAGATGAATAGTAATGACACTGCAATCAAAGTTCGACAATACGAAATTCTTAAACATAACAAAAAACTTTCTACATGATTAGAAATAAATACAGAAATTACCAAAATCCTGGAGGTTCTCTGAGCCAGTGAACAAATCTTTCCGCAGCTTAACAGAATATAACTGAAGGTCTTGATTGTAAAAATACAAAAATCCAAAGGCTTGAATGTGAGGGATTTCTGGTCCCCTTTGGAGTGTGTCTCTATCTCCGGTCCGCCTTTTGACGTGGACTCTGAACGGCCGCCTGTGTTGGGGGGTTAGGCGGACACTTACGGTGGGTTGCGGTGTTTCTCCTTGGCCTGGTACTGCAGACGGCTGTCCTCGGTGTAGATATGGAGAGGCCTGAAGGGGTTCACTGAGATCAGCATGTCGCCGATGTACGTCTGGGAGGCACAAGGACCAGTCCAGTCAAACTTAACTTAAAGAGCAGATGTCATATGGAGTGCACCACAGGTTGCTCCACAGGAATAACCATAGTAATACTATCTGAAATATGTTAAATAATAAACACGAAGAAGGAAGGACTGAGATGTGTTTTATGTATTGAGACAGTGAAGCAGAACAGTTGCAGAATAATAGAGCGTTGGGATGTACGTTTCGCTTTCGTTGAGTTTCTGTGTGTGTGTGATGACTAGATGGGGGGGAGAGTGAAGAGACGTACGTAGATGCAGTCTCGATGAAACCTCTTCTTCAGGTTCAGAAGCACAGAGCTCTCACACACTTCGCTATGGAAACGAAAAACAACACAGC
Organism: Melanogrammus aeglefinus; assembly: GCA_900291075.1. NCBI lineage: Eukaryota > Metazoa > Chordata > Actinopteri > Gadiformes > Gadidae > Melanogrammus > Melanogrammus aeglefinus. Next base: position 18,149 of record OLKM01001292.1, on the reverse strand, counting down.
AAATTAGCGGTATATCACTCGAAACAAAACCATGTGGTTTTGTGTGAGTGCGTGTGTGTGTGTGTGTGTGTGTGTGTGTGTGTGTGTGTGTGTGTGTGTGTGTGTGTGTGTGTGTGTGTGTGTGTGTGTGTGTGTGTGTGTGTGTGTGTGTGTGTGTGTGTGTGAGTAAGTGTGCGAACAGCTGTGATTGTGTGTGTACGTTCAACTCACTCAAGCTGGGCGAGATCCTGAACCTCATCCACCTCTACCGCTTGTTCACTGCCTGCCATCACCACCTGACAGAAACAGAAGAAGCATTTATTCTACCAAGGGCAGGATTTAACCCCCTTGACCTTTGTTGGCTTACCTGGGACTCTGCCCACCCACTTGCCTTTTTTTCTAACTAGCTAATATTTACAAGACGTGTCAGATTAAAGCTGGTGTAATTTGTAAAGAGAGAGGGTGAAAAGAGCACAAGAGAGCAAGATCTTTAGACAAACCCCTCCCAAAATGAATCCCCTTCCCCTTCTTTTCCCTCCTTACTATCTTTCACCGCCATTGAGAAGTGCCGAATAAATCTGTGATCGATAGGTAAGATTGATTCCCTGAACCAATCAGGGAAGAGATGCCTTGATTGGTCAACAAGAACAGATATACAGCTCTGAAATCTTAACTACAGCATCATTAGATTCCTTGTGAAAAGGTGCAGCACACTTTTATTAGTTATCTTTTATTATTAATTTATTATTTTAATTTAATGACTGGTATTATTCTACTAATATCCTCCTGGATGTGTGGTCCTCTTCCGACTGTTCCCACAGAGATAAAGCAGTCTGATAGCTGATCTAGCACAACCTCATAGCGCCAAGATATAGCACGTTGTGGCCCATTGTAGTGAAGCAAATAAATAAACCAGGAGCAGTCCTTTGAGCCACGGACATCAGCGACGAAGGAGAACAGATGTGCTGAAGCAGAGACGGTCTTCACCCAGCCAAACATTTATCAGTCGGATTAGAAGACAAGCTAGGCTCTGCTTGGCTGACCGGGAGATACATTAGTGGTTCTACTAACAGATATATGGCAGTGGTGTGCTTGTAACTCATCGTGATAGCATCAGTGGTGGTGTTATTTATCAATGGGGTATCAGTGTTCCCCCAAAGCTAAGCTAGACGCCCAATGAGAGTTCATCTGACCGGCCCTCTATCCGTACCTGGGTGCTGTTGAGTCGACTCTCCAGCATGTTCTGGGCGGGGTCCTCCGACTCCCAGGGGCCTCTGCCGTTGTGTGTCGGCACCGTCAGGCTCCGCCCTTGGTCGTCGTCGTACGCCGTCCGCCTGGTCAACTTCTCCACGGTCTGGTGGGGCAGAAGGTTCTCCCCCCGCAGCCAGTCCTGGTCCAGGGACAACCAGGGGTCCACCACACACAGAGAAAATCAGTCTTCAGCAGAAAGGTACCCAGCGTTTCAAATGTGAATGTGAACGAAGACTACATGATTAATGATTTTTCTTCCTAAAGGTGACATATTATACCAACGGGTGTGAGTGTGATTAGCCGTTACAAGCCGTTTTGAAAATCTGCCTCTACTGACATCACAAGTGGGCGTGTCCAGCTAGATGTGTGCTGGATAGATCAGTCTACCAGCCTACCCAGTGGACTGCAGCAAACGCTGCTCATCTATCTGTCACACATCTAGGTGGACACGTCCACCTGTGATGTCAGAAGAGGCCGATTTTCAAAACGGCTACTAAGGCTGATCACACTCACACTTGGTGGCCTCATATGTCCCCTTAAAGTCTTACCTGAGGGTCTCCGGTCATATGCGCGCACCCAGCCCAGTGGATCTCCGGCTGGCCGGCGGCATAGGTGGCCTCGTCATCACACATCAACTGGGCCACTTCCCGGTCTGCCTCTTCCTCATAGGTGGATCCCGCCCCCATCCGCCCCGTCCCTCCGTTCTGAACCACCGCCTCGGCTGTGGCCCTGGGCCCCCTGGTCGCCGCCTCCCTCTCTGGGTCAGGCCCCTGAGGCCGGGCCGGTCCCGAGGCGGGAGATGACCCCCCCAAGAGGGAGGTCTTGGTCAGGTTGAGATTGCGGGTTCCCAGTTTCCCTCGAGCCGCCTGGAGCACGCGGACACCGTCTTGATTTTCCAAGGGGGCCTGACGGCTTCTCGCATGGATGTCAGACGATCCCTCGGGCATTGAGGGAGCCGCGGTCGCTCTGACACCTGAGTCGGTGCCCCCTTCGACGGACTCGGCACCGGCCGTCGAGCCTCCTAACACGGGCTTCTTGATGCACTTCAAGAGGCTGAGGTCCGGTTTTACAGGCAGCACAAGGCGGGCTCCTGGCTTAGGAGGTTTGGGGGTTGAAGGCGTGGCAGAACCTGGAGTCAGGGTGCTGTTTGTAGGGGCAGAGGCCACCGTTAGCGCTTTGGCCAGTCCAGGTTTATTAATCCTTGGGAGAACCACGGCGTACTTGGCTTCTAGATCCTTGTCCCCTGCAGGGACCGTCTCGTCCCCTCCTTCCCCAACCTGTCCCTGAGGAACGGCCCTCTCTGTGGATTGCCGGTCCTTCCCATCGCTCCTGCTCCTCACACTGGACAGGTTGGTTTTACTTGCCATTCTCATGGCCATCCTGTGTTTGAGGAAGTTGCCCTTTGACTTTCTGGTCCCACCCTTTGGTTTGAGGGCACGAAGGGAGATCCAGTTGGAGATGCTGATTACTTTGCACCAAGGAACCATTTTTGTCTTCAGTGTGAAGCTTTTGGGGATTTTCTTATTGATCCAGCCGGACACTCGACGGAGAGTGGCCACGCCTCTCTTTCGGGCCAGTAAGCGTTCATTGGCCTTGTTGGACTCACCTTCTGACGCTTCCTGGCTGGGATTCACCAAGGGGTCGCTCGCCTCCCTTTGGCCCTCTTTTGCTGCTTTGGACAGGAGGCTGGTCTTGAGTTTTGTGCTTTTGGCTTTGAGAATTATGAGCTGGCTTCGGCTTTTGGTGGCCGGCAATAAGGTCGGGGTGGCCTCCTCCTCCTCCTCCTCCTCCTCCTCCTCCTCCTCCTCTTCTTCCTCATCGGGATCAGTGTCTGAGGCAACGGTCACCTGTTTGATGTTCTTGGTTTTGTTGGCCAGGAGAAGGAGCTGTGCTTTACTCCTGGCTTTCTCAGTTTTGTTCGGACCTTCCGGTGGCTCGACCTTCTCCGGCTCCGAGCTGACCCCCTGCTTCTTGTTCTTCTTTTTATTCTTCTTCTCCTCCTTTGCCTTTTGTTTGGCTTCCTTTTCAGCCCTCTGCTTCTCTGCCTTGGCCCTGGCCTTCTCAGCCTTCTCTGCCTGCTTATCTGCTTTTGTCTTCTTAAACATCCTGCCTCTCTGTCGCTGCGGAGGTTCGGTGGCCCGCCGTGTCGGTCTGTGTCCACCGCGTATGCCTTTACCAGTGGTGCGCTCCTTCCTTACCTCCTCCCCTCCATCGCTGCTGTCGCTGTGGGCCGCCTCAGACTCTTGAACCTCCTCTGCCTGGTCCTCTTCGTCTGGTTCCTCCTCTGTCGCGCTCCTCGTCTCCGCTCTCTCCGAGGGCTCTTTATCGGACTCCTCTCCCGCTGTCGGCCCCTCCGTGTCTCTCTTCAGGTCCTTCAGTGAATCGGACACCTCCGCCTCTCCGTCGCTGCTTTGGCTGCTCCCCTGCGTCTCCACCGGCTCTTCGTTACTGCCTGGCCCCTCCTCCTCCTCCTCCTCATCATCATCTTTGCTATCCTCCTCTTCCCTTTCTGACTCTGAACTTCTGACATTCTCAGATGCATCGTCTTCGGAATCGGACGACTGTTGTCTGGGGACATTCTTGGAAGGTGGCCCAACCTTTCTCTTGACCGCCTTCGGAGATGCTGGGAGATGACCAGCTTCATTTGCCCTTCCTTTGATTATGGCCCGACGCTCACCTTTCTTTTTAACTCGCCGTTTCACAGCTCTACCGTTCACAGCTCTACCGTTCACAGACCTTTTCCCAGCGTCTGCTGGTCTTTTTGCATCCTGCGCTGTGTCCCTCTTTTGAGCCTCTTTAATAGTCCTACCCTTTGCTTTGCTTTCACATGTCTTTTCTTTCTCCGGAGTGGGCGACTCACCTTTATGTTTTTGTTTACCATTTGACACTTTAGGCGATGGCTGGGTCGTCTTGGATTCAGAGTTCTTCTCATTTTTCTGCCGTTTTGTTTCTGGTTTTACCTCCTCGGCCTTCGGTTTTTTGTCCACAGTTTGGACTTTTGACTTGAGGGGAGGCATGGCTATTCATTTTTCTTTTATATTTTGAAATACTTGGTTAATTTTAGCCCCTATAAAATAAAACCATGCATCATGATGAATATTTACAGAATATCATAGAAATATATTTTACTGGATCCTAGTAGAATCCAATGAGTAATAATATTGTTTTTTGGTTGCGATAGTCGGCATTTAGACTTTCATATGCAAGTTTCAACTTTCATAAGCTCAAGTTCCAAAAACTTATTAGGCTATGTTAGGGAAATACTGGACAGCACTCATTTGCAAAAATGTGACCAGTTGTCCAATCATGTCTCATAAGGTAACAACGAACATTCAAAATTCTGAAACTATGCAAACCAGTTGCAGAGCAGCATTCAAACAGACAAAGAGGTGCTTGTTTCCATAATACCCGCGTTTCAACTACCGGATGAAAACCACTCCTCCTACAGCCCCCGGATGGCTCTATCTGTAGGTCAAATCTTTCTGTAAGTCTACCTGGAGGTAGCCCTATAGCCCTCAGGCTCCGGGGGGTTGTGGGTCAAACGCTGAAATATAGCTTACCTGGCCTCTCAGGTGAAACGCAGGCCTGGGGGGCGAGGGGGGGGGGCCTAAACAGCTCCTTCCTGTACTCCAGAGCGGGTGTCACTGACACACAAACACATAAACTCTGGCTTATGAAGAGGGCGGCATGGTGGATGAGTGGGCGCCTTCACCCCACCCACTTAAATTACACGGGTCGATGCACACAAACACATAAAATGCTTGCGTGCAGGGTTGAAACACACACAGGTGTATAATTGCAATGCCCCACCGCCAAGGGGAACGTGTGTGCACAAGAACACAAACACACAGACACCCACACACAATTTCACACACACACAAAGTGCCTCATTCAATAATTGAACTGCATTTGGCAGGTCATAGTGGCCCGCAGCTTTTCATATAGGCAGCTGCTTAGTAGCCGTTAGGAAAGGTGAGAGCCGCTGGGAGGGGTTGACAATAGGTGATGAAATGAGAGCGAGGGAGTGAGAGAGCTTCAGCCAGAGCTGGTTGCCTTGCCTCCTGTAGAACCAGGTGTGTGTGTGTGTGTGTGTGTGTGTGTGTGTGTGTGTGTGTGTGTGTGTGTGTGTGTGTGTGTTCCAAGATTCCATCGGTGTGTTGGAATGTCTGAGAAGTTTCTAATTTCCATCCAAGTCTTGCACGTCTCTCCACAGTTTAATTAACTTTTCAAAACAGGGAGTTTATAACTCCATCAGGCACACTGAACAAACAAGATCCCCTTTCCACCCAAATCCTCTGGTTGGAGAAGGAATGGGCAAGTGGTGGTGGTGGTGGGAAGAGTGTTATTCCAGGTCTGGTCTCTCCGCGGAACAGGGAGGACTCTGGTGTGGACGCAGGCTCCTCTAGGAGGGGAGGGAGGACTCTGCTGTTGAGCCCGTGTCCTCTAGGAGGGGAGGGGAGGGAGGGAGGAGACTGTTGTGGGGCCTTAGTCCTCTAACCAGGGAGGGGAGAGGAGGGGAGGGGAGGAGAGGTAAGGAGGGAGTCTCTGCTGTTGAGCCTGTGTCCTCTAGGAGGGGAGGGGAGGGAGGGAGGGCTCTTTTATGGGCCCTTAGTCCTCTAACCAGGGAGGGGAGGCGAGGGAGGGGGGGGGGACAGTGCTGTGGAGCCTGAGTCCTCTATCCAGGGAGGGGAGGGAGGACCGTGCTGTGGAGCTTCTCCAGTCCAGCTCCTCTGGGAGAGCTCAGGTTGCAGCAGGCCACAGTATGCCCAAGGCAATTAGTGGACAAAGCGTCCCGCTTCATAATGGAGGGTCAAAACTCTTGGCTGTGCTTGTATGACAAACGATACTCGCTTTACCCCACTTCAGGGCATAAAGACGGTCTGGAAGTAGCAGAGCTCCTCCAAGCCCAGCAGAACGCAGGCCAGGCCAGCAGCATAGTTTCACAGTTTAAAACAACACGGCCAATTCAAATGACATGGTTCGGAGGTCTCATATTCCTGGTGCGGCGAGACGTAAAATCGGGGAAACTGTTGTATCAGTTGGTTTCGTCGAAGTGACCGTACGTTTATGTAATTTACATGGAAATATTATTGATATTAAAGCGTATTTTCCCATTATGATCCATGGTTCACGACTAGCTAAACCCAATGGGAAAATCCCCCAGTATTAAATGACGTTATGCAACGCGTAAGTATTGAAATGACGACAACCAAACAATTCTTGTGAAAAAACATGTAATAATTATCCAGCATAAAACTGTAGTGTGAAGTTACAAATCAAAGTCATTTAAAAAACAAAAATTAGGGATTTTGGACTTAATCATTCACTACAAAAATATATTCTAGGCCACGTAATGCTAAAATTCCCAGCATCTTTTGTTTAGAGAGTACCAAAATATTTCCTTGTGAGTTTAGACTAAATAGCAGCCAAGCCCTTGTTAAAATAGACCCACTGTTCCACACACAGGTACAGATCCATATACATATATATTAAAACATTTCACTACAATATCTTAAAATTACATTCCTAAATTACATTATTCATTACGGGCATAAAAACGATTTACATACAAATATTAAAAGCCCCATAAAAAGTTTGTTTTCCCTACAAAACAAAACAAAAACAAGAATGGCCGCACGATCCGGGCCAACCTGATTGGATGAGTACCTGCGGCAGGTTACAGCTCGATGGAATGGGTGATACGATTGGACGGGAAAAAGTAGGCGGGGTGCAAGCGATCCAATGAAAAAGCTTGTAAGATGCCAGATTGATTCTGTCATTGTGGTAACTTAACAAACGAAACAAAAAAACCCAAAAACACGAGAACAATAAAATCATCTTCTGTGTCCGTTTATGTGCCACATCCTCTTGATTTCTCTTTTTTTTTTACTTTGGGACATCCTTTTCCTTTCCCTAGAATTACGAGTCGATCTGGAAGATTTAGTCTGTCATCACAATATCAAAAACGACTATCCAAAATAGGCACAAAAATAATCATTGTCATCGGGGCCTTGCTTCGCTCCATCCATGTGGATGCGTGGGTGGGGGGTGGGGGAGGGGGTTGCGTTTGGAAGGGTGGGGGTAGAGCAGGACTGTGCAGCATGTGGTGATTGATTGATTGGCAAACCAGTTCCGAAGTAGAAGCGGAAACCGACAAAGGCTGGTGGTGGTGTGAGGCTGATGGGGGCATTATGGTGGAGGAGGTGGTGGTGGTGGTGATGATGGTGTTGTGGCAGTTGGAGCAGCCTGCTTCTGTTTGAACAGCCAATCATAAGGCCTGTGCTTTAAGGGACTTTATGGGTGGAGGGGTCAGTCGGCGGATTAAAGCGTCTACTTTACAGTCCTCGTTTATGGGGGCGCCGGTACAAAGTTCAGCATGAGCGAGCGCGCACATGTGTGTGTGTGTGTGTGTGTTTATAGGGAAGGGTGGGTTGCAGTGTCTGGTCTCTAGGCACAGGCGGTGGGTCCCTCCCCTGCTCCGTCCTGATTGGCCGACAGGGCTGCCCAGAGGAGTCCGTAGTCCTGGAGGGAAGACGGACCACGGCCGTCTGGTGGTCCCTGGGGAGGGGTCGCGGGTCGCTGGGTCAGTAGTGGTAGTAGAACTAGGACTAGCGGCAGGGCTAGCCGCACTAGGACTAGTTGTAGTAGTAGTATCGTTGGTCTGGAGGGACGTCAGGAGGCGGGGGCTCCGGGCGCTAGCTCAGTCTATGGGGGGAGAGGAGGGACAAACAGAACATTTGGCTTAGGAGAGCTGAACACACACATTGACCAGTGAGATTAATACTTTTATCACACACACACACACACACACACACACACACACACACACACACACACACACACACACACACACACACACACACACACACACACACACACACACACACACACACTTTGTGCCATTTATGGACGGGGAAGAGAGACAGGAATGAATGGATCCTCAAACTTACGTGGGCTCCCCTTCTAGTGACTTCTGGATCTCCTGGAGGACCTCTGAGGAGACATGAGAGCATAATTCGAACTGGCTCGGCCGGGGCCAGTGCTCAAAAGGGGCAGGCGTTCAAACGGGAGAGGGCGGGTCATGCAGGCGGGTGGTTAAACACACTCTCATGTTCATATACATATAGATATCTCTAACTATATCTATACATCAGGTTCGTTAACACGGGTGACGTCATGAGAACATAAAGATGGGAGCATACGACAATGCAGTCATGTAACAGACAGCAGCAGGGAGCGGGCATGACATAACGCCGTGGTGAGGTTCATCATCATCAAGTACATTCCTTCTCACGGTGCGGTACTCACGCTCATCATTCAGCAGAGCGTGTTCCATAACGCTCCTAGCAGTGCTCTCTGGAATCACACAGGCAGCAAGCACATCAGTACACACACACACACACAAGGCCACGGACAAGACACGCGCAGGCAGGTAGATCGTTAGGGGAGGAGGTGTGTGTGTGTGTGTGTGTGTGTGTGTGTGTGTGTGTGTGTGTGTGTGTGTGTGTGTGTGTGTGTGTGTGTGTGTGTGTGTGTGTGTGTGTGTGTGTGTGTGTGTGTGTGTGTGTGTGTGTGTGTGTGTGTGTGTGTGTGTGTGTGTGTGTGTGTGTGCATACACACACAGCGCTTGATATTAAATCATGACATTTGACAATGCTTATTATTGGGGCGGGACACGAACACAAGCATGGAGGGAGCAGCGGTCGAGTGGCATGTGCGTTTAATGCATGAAAGCGTCACATTTAATAAGTTAAATGTGGATCGGTGATTGGGTGGCGCTTGGCGGTTGAACTTTGTTTGTTACCTGTGTCCGCGTCGTCCCTCCTGGCGTTTCTGGAATGACAGGATGAGGTGGATGAGAACTGGAGGCCAAACAGACGTAAAAGAGTGTGTGTGTGTGTGTGTGTCTGTCTGTCTGTCTGGGGGCCTAAGCCTTTGTTTGTACCCATTGTCGGCGGAGGCTCCGTCGGGCACCGCTCGGCACTTGCTGGCCCCCGTGGCGTGGGCGGGGACCTCCACCAGCGAGCGGGGCTCCACCACGTTGCGGGCCGACAGCGAGAAGCGCTCGAACTCGGAGGGCGAGATCAAGTAGAAGCCTTAAGGAGAGGGGCACAGGGCACCAGGGTGAGGTCTGCACGGCTCGGGCCCAGAAGTTCAATTACAATTAAATTCTTAATCACCATTACAGTCTCAAAGGGCTTAACAGGCCCAATGTTTACGACAGCCCTGAGCTTTTCTCCTAGAAATACGAAAAGGGTGAGTAAACTCCTGTTTCAGCAGGAGAACTTCCTCCCAGGAGACGGGAACCCAACCCAACCAGAGGCCATAAAGAGAGGAGTAATGCTGTTAATACAAAAGGGACCCGTTGGGAGTCATAGTGACAGGTGCAGGGCGTTGACATACAGTCTGAATAACCCACGTCACACTTGTTTGAGGCGGTGTGCGAAGCCGATAGAAAATGACCACTATGGAAAAGAGTTTAAGCCGCAGGCAGCAGACTTATTGAACACAGAACTACCCCCCAACACTGTTTGGTAAATGATTACAAATGTTCACAAACATGTGAACCCCGTGAACCCCAAACGGACCAGCCTTCGACCGAGTGAACGCGGTTCGTGGTTGTGATGTGCGGGTTGTGATGTGGGGTGAACACATCCTTCAACACAGCAGCAGTACAGGACGAGCGTGGGTGCATCCTGAGGCTCACCCTGGCCGTGCTTGGTGAACACGCAGGACGCGATGCCGCTGACGTCCTCGCGCCGGATGCAGGGGTGCTGCACCTGCATCTTGACGGAGGGCAGGGACACCACGTTGAGGTCGCCCTGGTTGGTCAGCACCACCAGGCCGCTCTCGCCCGCGTCGGCCGTGCGGCTGCTGCCGAACCAGGCCACGCCCACCCGCCGCACCCGCGAGCCGTCCAGCGCCGTCAGCTTCAGCTTCATCTTGGCGCTCACCTTGGGCAGCGTGAAGATCTGCACGCACACGTCACACACGTCACACACGTCACACACGTCACACACGTCACACACACACACACACACACACACACACACACACGATTATTCTGTTTGTGTTTTGAGTTTGTGTTAGACAGCGAGAGTTAGGTCTTTGCAATTAATCAAATTTGATTGTGATTTCAATTTTTATGTCAAATGATCTCCAAACTATAAATCAAGGGGACTTTTTGATTCCCCTCGTTCATTGATAAACATATATTCATTATCGTATCTAAATACCATTGTGATTAAAGCAATGTCGGCACATAATTAGTCTCCAACACACAACCCTGCCTTACCGATTCCACAAGTAGTTTACTATAAAGTTGGGCTGCTCGATTAAAAAATAAATCACGATTATTCAAACAATTATTTTTGAGTTTGAAAACATGTTGCATTTTTCAGCATTTCTCTCCAAAAAAACACTTTGTAATTGAGAACTGAGAAAATTACCTTTAAAATAAATTTTGTTTATTTTTTTAAGGGGAAATTTCAAAGTTCTCAGATACAAAGTGTTGTTTTGGAGAGAAATGCTGAATAAATGCATCATGTTGTCACACTAAAAAATAATCTTGAATAATCGTGATTTCAATATTGACCAAAATAAATTGTGATTATGATTCCGTTATGGTAATGACGAGTGGGTAAAAACAGCGAGTGTGTTAGGGTGAGTTAGTGCTGGTCAGAGTGACCGAGGGGGGTCCGTCGGCGGGCCTACCTTGAACTGCTCCTCAGAGACGACAAGCAGCTGGTGGGAGGCCTGCATGTCGGGGGAGCGGGCCAGGTCGTGGGCCACCTCCAGGGGCTCGGGGAGGGGGGAGCCGTGGCCGTCCAGCACCACGATGGCCACCACGGGGGCCCGGTGCATCAGCTGGATCTCCTTGGCTGGAGGGGGCCAGAGAGGGGAGGATAAGGATGGGGCCAAACAGAATAACAACACGACAAAGAGGACTTTGGGTGTAGTTATGACAGTCGACCATTGTTGGATTGAATAACCAAAACAGACTATTTTGTGACGACTTTCAATGTCTTTACTACTGGTTTTTATAGTCTGTCACGTTTAAAATCTCAATAAATCATAGAAATTGCAGTTTTACATGACCCAAGCTGTACCCATACCACACTTTGGTAAACCCTGGAAGTTTGAAATCTATAAATGGACATGACCGGCTCGGGGCCCAGGCCGGCTCGGGGCCCAGGCCGGCTCGGGGCCCAGGCCGGCTCGGGGCCCAGGCCGGCTCGGGGCCCAGGCCGGCTCGGGGCCCAGGCCGGCTCGGGGCCCAGGCCGGCTCGGGGCCCAGGCCGGCTCCGTGTGGTTCTTACCGGGGTGTGCGGTGATGGGTTCGTCGGCGCGGTGTTCCACCGACGGCATGCGGATCATGTACGCGAACACTGAGCCACCGTTAGTCCCCGCCCATAACGAGGCACTGTTGTGGGAACCTTAAAACGGGCGAGAGAACGTAAACTAGTCAACAAAAAAATCTCAATGATTAAAGCACCTCTGGTAAAACAAGCTTATGGCAGTCACTCTTTATAATAAGCTTATTAGTGAGCTAATACAAAAAGGGAAGTGATCGACACCTGATGCATTGCTCCCATCGAAACAGCACAGCGGACAAAGCGCAAAGTCGGCCCTACACAGACGCCTTTACAGCCCACGTCAAGCAGAAACAGAAACACTCCTCACTTGACCAGCACGGAGTTCTTCTGCTGGTAGTCGTAGAGGCCGAAGCCGTGGCTGGTGCCAAACGCCACCATCTTCCACTCCGAGTGCAGCGTGAGGGCGGTGACCACGGCGGGCGGCTGGCACTGCACCAGGGCGAAGGGCTGGAACCCGGGCGGGAACAGCACCGGCTCCTCCCGCACGTCCAGCCGCGTGTGGCCCTGAGCGGGGGGAGAGGGAGGGGGAGAAGGGTGAGGGGACGTCTTTGAAGAAATGGTGGGGATGTGGGTAAGCTAGGTAAGCTAGGTTAGCTTAGGGAGTTGCTTCTTTTTTTTTTCTGTTTCTGTTTCGGTTGACACAGCCATCCGTCCGCTAGGATTGAGTGAAATGCTCTGTGGGAAGGTCTGATTGGAGTTGACAGCGCCTGCCTCCGTATGAGACAGTTTTCCCTGGCGCAGGATGTGTCGGCGAAGTAGAGCGTCCGCACGAGGCCGGTGAAGGAGTCCTCAGAGGAGCGGGCCTCGATCTTTCTCTGGACCGGCGCCAGCTCCATCTCCGCCAGCTCCGCCTCCAGGCGGGCGTTGGCCTCCTGGAGCTAGAAGGAGCACACAGGAACGTTAGGAGGGACCATACGAATACAACGCTTCAATTAAAAAGGGGACATGCTACACCACCAGGTGTGAGGGTGATTAGCCATTACGGAAAAAGGCCTCTTCTGACATCACAAGTGGGCGTGTCCGCCTAGATGCTTGAAGGATAAATGAGCAACGTTTGCTACAGTCCACAGGGTCTGATGGTAAACTGATCTATCCAGCAAACGTCTACGTGGACACGCCCACTTGTGATGTCAGAAGAGGCGGATTTCCAAAACGGCTTGTAACGGCTAATCACACTCACACCTGGTGGTATAATACGTCACCTGTAAGAGGCGAGCCACAAACACATTAGATAACCTAAAATGTACTCCTACAAACATTTGACGAATGTTTGGTGTCTGCGCATCTGATCGCTTTATGGTCGGGTAAAAAAAACTAAAAGCATGGGAGAATCCCACGTTTGCGTTCTGTCGAAGGTGTAGAGCCATGAAGACGGTGCGGCACCTTGGCGGCGTTGTTGACGTGGTGTTTCCTGAGGGACACGCGGCTGCGGCGGATCCTCCGGAAGGACTGGCGCAGGGACTTTTTGATGCTCTTCACCCGCGACAGAGGGCCCTCCATGGCCAGCTGGTCGCTGGGGTTCAGGGTGCACCTGCACGCCACGCCCCAGGGAAGGAGGAGCAGGGGGAGACAGTCTGGGTTAGCAGGGCAAGAGGGGACTCAAATGGACACAAGATGAAAGGTATAAGCACTTTATTATTATTTGCTTAAACAGCAAACACACATTTTTGCTATAGAGAAACACAATCACTAGTGCCGATCGCAACGTCAGCCTTTGCGATTGTACTTTTTTATTCTATTTATTTAGTTGAACTATTGAGAAACCTAACAAATTTGCACTGCAGAAATGCTTTTATTTTGGAAAAAATATTATTTATTTAAAATATTGTTATTTTGAAAACAGCACCGTACACATTTTTTAGTTTTTGTATTTTTTTATGCTAGTGTAGGTTTGTATGTTTGAGTTGAGAAATAAACATTTTAAAATGATCAGTAATCTGTGTGCATTTTCCTTGATAACTAAGCAAGTAGACTCATGACACCATTTGTTTATTATACCGCAATCGCAATAATCGCAATATGACTTTTTCACCAAATCGTGCAGCACTAATATTCACCATTAGAGACTGTGGCTTGTATTACCTGACATTGACGGCTCACGCTTAACTATAGCCTAATATAAGAAGGTACTGCTTCATTCGTGCGTTGTGAACAAAATCACAGTCTCGCAAAATCGAGCGTGTTCCTCTTTGTGCTTCTCATCGTCGGAAAGGTTCCCATTATCTGCTAAATGCACCACATGGACTCTCAATTCTATTCATTTTTGTTGCAAAGCCCTTAATCACAGGTACAGTCTCAAAGGGCTTAACAGGTCATGTATGTATGACATCCCCCTCACCCTAGCCCCCCAGAGGGCAAGAGAAAACTCCCTTAATTAGCAAGGAAGAATTCTTGAGATCAAACGCAGAGTGGGAGATCTCTCCTACCAGGGATGATCAGTGTAATGTGTGCCATAATTGACATACATACATGCATGCATACATACATACAATATAATTTAAATCGGTGATGGGGTGCCGACCTCTCTCTTTTCTCCCAGCGACACAGCACAGCGGACAAAGCGCAAAGACGGCCCTACACAGACGCCTTTACAGCCCACGTCAAGCAGAAACAGAAACACTCCTCACTTGACCAGCACGGAGTTCTTCTGCTGGTAGTCGTAGAGGCCGAAGCCGTGGCTGGTGCCAAACGCCACCATCTTCCACTCCGAGTGCAGCGTGAGGGCGGTGACCACGGCGGGCGGCTGGCACTGCACCAGGGCGAAGGGCTGGAACCCGGGCGGGAACAGCACCGGCTCCTCCCGCACGTCCAGCCGCGTGTGACCCTGAACGGGGGGAGAGGGAGGGGGAGAAGGGTGAGGGGACGTCTTTGCAGAAATGGCGGGGATGTGGGTAAGCTAGGTTAGCTTAGGGAGTTGCTTCTTTTTTTTTTCTGTTTCTGTTTCGGTTGACACAGCCATCCGTCCGCTAGGATTGAGTGAAATGCTCTGTGGGAAGGTCTGATTGGAGTTGACAGCGCCTGCCTCCGTATGAGACAGTTTTCCCTGGCGCATTTCTGACCAATCAGGGTATCTCTTCCCTGACTGGTTGAGGAGGGATGGGGGCATTCGGCTCACTCTCTTTACAAGCTTGTGCCATTCGGCTCACTCTCTTCACAAGCTCGCCTGCAGCAGCTTTAACTTGTGTGCGTCTATATTGGATCTGACAAAGTGGTTTGACTGTCAGGATCTGTGACTATGAAATGGGACAGCCCCTCCCCCCTCCCACACCACTTTCCCCGTTTGAGGCTTACCAGAATGCTGCATGAATGTGCGCAGTCAGTCCAACCGTGGCCAAATTGTGCTCGTACAAGCAAAACACAAATTTACCAATTTCACACACGTTAAAATTCTTTGTTTTTCAGTTTTTAGTGTTCTCAAGGACAAGCTCTGGATATACAATTTGTGCTGTCAGACATGTCAAAACATGAGGGACTCAAACTTTGCATTCATCTTTTTTTTTTCAGTGCAGTTCCCAACACAGAATTACTGCGTTGATCGCCCGTATCAAGCCTCAGCAACACGAGGGAGTCACCGGTGTTCACCGTGTTCAGTTCCCCCGGCCCGCTAGCACTGAGGACTAGGGGGGGAACCAAGATCGCTGCCTGGTGGGTCACCCTGGGGGCTCGACGGGTAGAGCGAGCACTATAAAAGGCACGGTCCTGACCGCAGCGACCCGGGGTTCGATTCCTGCTCATGGTCATTTGCTGCATGTCCTCCCCTCTGTCTCCCATACCTCCCCCTGTCTTTCTCACTCCAACACAAAACCGTATGAATAAATCTTGAGGGATTGAGGCCTGGTGCATAGGCTCCCGTACCTTCCAACGGAAGCCCTCCTGCCCCTGCAGTAGGTCGACGATCTTGGCCTCCACCGTCTGCTCAGCTGCCTCGTCGTTGAGCTCCAGCACCAGGATCTGGACGGAGGGTGGGGGGGGGAAGAGACGCATGACATCACAACGCCAACCAGCACACCCCAAAAGATCAATCAAGGGACCGTAGCAACGGACCTAGGCAAGCTCAACAACAACTACACAAAGCAAACATGCCTCATAGGTATATGTACAGTGGATCAACGCTGGATGTTTAACGAGGGCAGGGCATCAAATAACAGCAGGGCCTTTTCCCGGTCAGGATTATTGCGCTTATCTCTAAGAGGGGAACCGCCACGCTTGGCTGTGCTCTAACGTCAACATCAGTTTCCGCAGGAATATAATAAGGAAAAGTTGGACCGTTGACATCAGTCAGATGCTCGGAGCGAGCATCTGACTGATGTCAACGGTCCACTGAAGTGACTGTCAACGGTCCAACTTTCCCATTGGTCTGAATCAGAAAAAAAAAATGCCGCGACGGGCAGAGTTTCCGTTGTCCGGTAATTACCGGTCATTGACCGGAAAAAAAATGAGGAGGACCGAAAATTCTAAATGTCTCCAGTCAGAATGGCCAATGGAAATAATTCTCTGCACATTTTGAATTGTGTTTAAACATGCTACAGTGGTCATTTGTTTAGCCAATTCATGTTAAACAATGAGGGTTTTGATTGACCCGACCAGATGCCAGATATCGAAAGAAGAAAAAAACAACTACAACGTTAAAATGACCGGCACCAATTTTTTTCTAGCGGAAACACTGGCCAAGGGTCAGACTTTCTCGTGGGATGTTGGTTGACCGTGATTCCTTCACACCCCACGTATGAAGCGGTACAGGCTTTAAGCTCTACGATGTAGGGACCAGGGGGGGGGGGGGGGGGGGCGTGGGGGGGGGAGGGGGGCGGTAACCTGTCGTGCCGGCGACGGTCAGGTAACCGCTGTATTTACACAGGTGGATCTTCTGGACGCCCAGCCGAGGGTCGTCGCTGTAGGGGTCGAAGCAGCCCACCTGGCGGGACAGAGGACACAGGAGTGCAGGACGATGAGGAAGCAGGGGGGGAATAGGGGTTTCAGCTTGTGTTTGTTCCGTTATATTTAAAAATGGGACATATACTCCAGCCTACGCATCTTTGCGTTACAATAGCCGTCATCTGTGTTTATGTTTCCGGTGTATTTTTCCGTGAACACTGCGTCGCCATTGGTCAAGAGCACGCACCTTCCTGAAGGGAGGCCACTCTCCTTCAGAGCTCTGGTTCATGTTGTCGTTGGGGTCTGCGTCGGTGTGGAAGACCCCCGCGGTGCTCAACTTGTACATGGGGTACAGGCACACCCCTGACGCGTCCCAGAACCGCACCGTCCCGTCCTCGTGTCTTCAGAGAGGAACACGTCCCGTCAGAGCATTCATTTTAGAACAGAACACTGTCATGCAAGTGACTTGCATGACAGTTTATCATACATTTATTTATATTTAAAAAATATAAATTATATTTTTACTATTAGTATAAAGACCAAAGATGGAAATAAAGTGTGACTAATCATACATTTCAGCACAAAGAGAGGTTCACAGACATAAGTATAAATACAGATTTTTCAAAAAGCAGTTGCAGAAGTTACAGAAATAGAAAGGTCATCACTAGATGATGCCATCAAGAAGAAGAAACATCCATAACATCATCTGTGCACAGAAGTGTCTACAGCAGCAGAACAGCTAAACCCACCCTGTGAGAAGCAGATCCCTCTGGGGGGGGTCCTGACCCAGGTTCTGGCCCCCTGTGATGGGCCACGGCTGGAGGGAGGAGGAGAGGAGAGGTGAGAGGGGTGAGGGAAATGAAAGTTTTAAGTATAATCCTGCAGTATTACCATCTGGACGACAGGAGAGCGAATGGAATGTCTGTGTTTAAGGTATCGGCATACCACGCTGATGAGCTTAAAAAGGACTGACTGTGTGTGTGTGTGGTGTGTGTGTGTTGTGTGTGTGTGTGTGTGTGTGTGTGTGTGTTGTGTGTGGTGTCACAATATCACAAAATAAATCTGTTACTGTTTCAGTACAGTACTGTTTCAATTTTCACAAGGATTTCCAGAGAAAATGAATGAATAAAAAAAAGGAAGGGGGGGGGGGCAACGATGCCGAATCAGAGAGCCGTGCCCCCCCCCCCCAGAGGGGGAGGCGGGTGGGCTGACCTTGGGGGAGTAGTGTGTGATCTGCAGCTGGCCCGCGGCCAGCAGGCGCTCCCACAGCTTGAGGGGGATGGCGGAGACGTGGTGGGAGCAGGTGATGGCCGAGCTGTGCAGGGGCACCAGGTATGGGGTCTGGATGACCGGCCAGCCCTCCGTCTGGAGGTCTATCACCACCAGCTCCTCCTCCACCAACACCACCAGGGCTCCGGGGTCGCCTGCACAACACACCACCAGCCAGGGGTTCAGCAGGGTAATGCCTTACGGGTGGCGTTTACATGCATTGCCGTGTGCTTTATACAAAGTATACACAATATATTGAAGTTCTTCATGGCAATGGCCCAGAATCTAAAGTATATAGAAAGTGAAATAACTGTTATAATGTTGTGATAAGACAAAGATCGAACTCTTATTACAACAGTCTGAAATTATAAAAGCAGTACTCTGTTCAGTTAGAACATCACA
>OLKM01001291.1:86297-123797 GCA_900291075.1 Melanogrammus aeglefinus | reverse complement strand
TCTCTTCTTCTCTCTCCCTCTCTCGTCTCCTCTTCTCTCCCCTCTCTCTCTCTCTCTCTCCCTCTCTCTCTCTCTCTCTCTCTCTCTCTCTCTCTCTCTCTCTCTCTCTCTCTCTCTCTCTCTCTCTCTCTCTCTCTCTCTCTCTCTCCCCTCTCTCTCTCTCCCTCCCTCTCTCTCTCTCCCCCCCTCTCCCTCTCCCTCCCTCGCCCTCTCTCCCTCTCCCTCCTCCTCTCCCTCCCTCCCTCTCTTTTTCCGTCTGATTCGATCCTTTTTTCTTTTTGTCGTTCATGCTCTGTCCGTCTGTCTGTAAATATGATTCTCTCGTATAATGAGTATGGAGAGAGGTAAACAGAGAGGTAGAAAGAAAATGGGTAGAGAGAGGCCGTGTGTGTGTGTGAGAGGTAAAGAGTGGTTGTGTGTGTCTGTCTGTGTGTGTCGGTGAAAGATAGAGAAAGAGAAGTAAACCTTTTACTTCAGTCTATTTTTAATCACCAAGCACTGCAGCAGTGAAGTCTTCTCCTCCAGATTTGAAGGATGTACCCCCCCAACTCTGCATTCATGAGGAGAACTGCTTCCTGAATACTAAAACGTGTTTTGGTTTTATCCAGATGTACGTCTGGCACTGCATTGTGTTTAATAATAACCAAACACTATAATAACGTCACTAATCTCAACCCAACACTTATCTACATAATAAGGTTTCTTCTCTTTGTGTGTCAGACAGAGCCCACCGCAGAGCTCCACCGCAGAGCACAGCTCCGTCATAGAGCTCCACCACAGAGCACAGCTCCACCACAGAGCTCCACCGCAGAGCACAGCTCTATCGCAGAGCTCCACCACAGCAGCACAGCTCTATCATAGAGCCCATCATAGAGCTCCACCACAGAGCACAGCTCCACCGTCAGAGCTCCACCACAGAGCACAGCTCCGTCATAGAGCTCAGCTATGTCATAGAGCTCCACCACAGAGCACAGCTCCGTCATAGAGCTCCACCACAGAGCACAGCTCCGTCATAGAGCTCCACCTCAGAGCTCAGCTGAACTCCAGTCACTTCAAAACCCTGATCTCCCTGGAGGTCCATCGTAGACATTAGGCACACAAAAACAAGGAAAAACACATTAATAACTGATTTAAATGTCCCGTGTTATAGTAAGGCGATCCAACAGAATTCTAAAGAGTCGGCTTGAAGGTAACATTTTGATCCAAATACATCAAGTTGAACTTAAAACAAATCTGAAACTCAAAGTCTGATACAAGTAAAAATGCATCCAACCATTAGAATAGACAGTATACCCTAAATTGTTAGTATAGTTTAGTATTTTACAGAATCTAGAATGATTAAAGATTGTTCACCTCAATCTTAGTGAAACAAAATAATTCTTGGTAAATAGTCCCATATGTCTGATTATTATTTCGGGTTAGTAATTTTACAGCTCCTTGGCGGCCCAACAGTGACACGCTGTGGCCACTAGGAGTAACTACAATGATTCATTCAGCGTAAAATTTAAATAAAAATTGGTACATCTTTTGCGATACAGAAGGTAATAGTTTACAGTCCAGTGAGTGAGTGAGTGAGTGAGAGAGAGAGTCAGTGAGTGAGTGAGTGAGTGAGTGAGAGAGAGAGAATATAAACCAACAACTCAAAGTCAATAGAGTATTTATTTATTTATTACGTTTTAACAATGATGTCCTGTTAAAGTCAAATTGACAGCTTGTCTCTTTCAGATTGAGCTGTTCAGACAAAAGGTTGAAAAAAGCAGGGTATGAAACAAAAAAATGTTAGCAAATTCGACAGAAAACAAAATGGCTACTGATACGCACAGCATTAGCAGTTAACTAGCAGAGGTTTTTTTTTTTTTCGCTGAAGGAGGCTCATCTGTTGCCATGGAGACGGTATCTTTGTCGGTCTCTGTAAAATAAAACAATACAAATAAGGTTGATCCTCAAGCAGAAAGTTAGAAAAGAGTCCTACACAGAAACTTAGACCAGAGTCCTATAGAGAAAGAGTTAGACCAGAGTCCTATAGAAACAGAGTTAGACCAGAGTCCTATAGAAACAGAGTTAGACCAGAGTCCTATAGAAACAGAGTTAGACCAGAGTCCTATAGAAACAGAGTTAAACCAGAGTCCTATAGAAACAGTTAGACCAGAGCCCTATAGAAACAGAGTTAGACCAGAGTCCTATAGAAACAGAGTTAGACCAGAGTCCTATAGAAACAGAGTTAGACCAGAGTCCTATAGAAACAGAGTTAGACCAGAGTCCTATAGAAACACAGTTAAACAGAGTCCTATAGAAACAGAGTTAGACCAGAGTCCTATAGAAACAGAGTTAGACCAGAGTCCTATAGAAACAGAGTTAGACCAGAGTCCTATAGAAACAGAGTTAGACCAGAGTCCTATAGAAACAGAGTTAGACCAGAGTCCTATAGAAACAGAGTTAGACCAGAGCCCTATAGAAACAGAGTTAGACCAGAGTCCTATAGAAACAGTTAGACCAGAGCCCTATAGAAACAGAGTTAGACCAGAGTCCTATAGAAACAGTTAAACCAGAGTCCTATAGAAACAGAGTTAGACCAGAGTCCTATAGAAACAGAGTTAGACCAGAGTCCTATAGAAACAGAGTTAGACCAGAGTCCTATAGAAACAGAGTTAGACCAGAGTCCTATAGAAACAGTTAGACCAGAGCCCTATAGAAACAGAGTTAGACCAGAGTCCTATAGAAACAGAGTTAGACCAGAGCCCTATAGAAACAGAGTTAGACCAGAGTCCTGCTAAGATAGCTTTGGTTCGCCTACCTTTTGGTTGCGTGTCTTGAGGTGTCGTCACTGTGTAGATGATTCCACAAGCTGTTTTCCTCGTTTCTGAAGACAGAAATGTACAGACACAGTAAGATATACCAGATCACCAGATTAGGCTGAATTAACGTTGACATTCACATCAGATCAGCTGATCTTTGACCTGTGATCAATATTATGGTAATGCCAGATGCAGTGGTGTAGTCAAGGTACCGTACCTGCGTGCAGCAGAACCGAGCGACAGTTTGAAGAAACCCCATCCTTTGCCTCCATCTCCGACATGCCAAACAACTGAGCTCTGAACGCTCACGTTAAAGATGACATCCTTAACATATCGATACCTTAGTTGAGTTGGTCTGTTTATGGTTTTGTGGACAGTCCCTTTTGATTAACTGTACAGTTAAAGGAGCAGCTTCCGCCTATTTAGCTCATTTCCAGCTGTAGTCCCCTAAACACTTAAGATTATACATTTAATACGTCAATATATCTGTAATATCACCATCATCACTACAAAACAGGTGTCATATAAAGATATACAAGTGCAATGGATGAAGGATACAGGTTGGCGATGTCATAAGGTCCTCTCAGCTCTAAAGCCTGTCACAACAAAATGAATAAAAAGGTGTCATCGAAAGAAATGTAGACAAGGTTTGAATCTTTAAGATGTTTTATTAAAACTAACCTTGTCCGTCCCGCTGGAGATGATGACATTCTGGGGGAGCAATTATTTTAGTTTGATTTGTTAGAAATGGCCTAGCCACCGGTCAGTTATTAGAGAGTGAGTGAGTGAGTGAGTGAGTGAGTGAGTGAGTGAGTAGTGAGTGAGTGAGTGAGTGACTGAGTGAGTGAGTGACTGAGTGACTGAGTGACTATTCACTTCAGGAATATCCCTATTGACTGCGCTTGCCTCTGAATGAGACCATCTAGATTTTAGGCCACTCCCGGCTCAATTCTTTTCCGGGATAGCTTTGGAGAATCACTCTTGCCCGTCAATCACAGACGCTCTACTTCTGACGGCGCATAACGAATATAACAAACAGCATCTTTAAATGCAATCCGTAACTGATACAGAGAGACAGTTTGTGAAGACAGACGGACTGACAGACCTTTCCGTTGTTGCGCTCTACCAGTGCCAGGCTGTTGGTGAGGGTGTAGCGTCTCATGGTGGAGTCTCTGATCGCTGCAGCGTAGCACACCTCAAACATCACCCCTTTATCTCTGGCCTGCACACACACACACACACACACACACAGTCATTTCTCCACAGGAGTCGTATGACTGGTGATAACGCTGGGCGCTTGTGTATGGTGACGAAGACTCACCGCGTTGATGGGGGCTTTTTTGAAGAAGAAGGGAAGCCGCTCTGTTATAGTGATGCAGATGATGTCTACGTCAAACGTCATGCATGCCGCCTACACACACACACACACACACACACACCGACACACGCGCACAGTTGATATACATATTACGTTTGAACATGAATGTGTCGTACGTGTGCGCGTGTGTTGCTGGCTTACATGGAAAAGTTTTTCCGTGGTTGGATGAACAGCCAGGATGTCGTAAGCTTTAAACTCGGCTGCATTTTGTCGCTGAGGAGGTCGGACAAACACACACACACCACAGATCACTTAAAACTCCTCGAGATCCGGCCCCATAGACCTTGATCAAGTCCATCTGGGTCAGATCCCCATGAAATTAAGATCACATCCCTCTAGAACACAACCTCTAGATCGCACCTCTCAAGATCACATCCTTTTACACCACAGCACACACCCCTAGCAAGAAAATATTATTCATATTAATAATGAGCAAATAAACTTACAAAGTGATTGGAGTCTGATACCACGATGGTCAGTCTGTTGAGAATTTTGATAGGCCGAGATTTCCCCTGAGAGAGAGATAACGTTTATTATTATTATTATTATTATTATCATCTTAATAGTCCTATAAACAACCATCGCTCTTAGACATTCCTGCCTTACTAACGCAGTATTCTAAAGAACCCTAACCCTCCTAGTACCTGGACTATTGGAAGCTCGTCTACTAGTTGGTCAAGCGGCGTCGGTTTGGGAATCTCCTGGAAGTAAACAGAGTGTCGGGTCAGGTGGATGGAGACGATCATGACGCTGATTATGGCAGAGTTGGTGTTGATAGAGGTGGTGGTGGTGGTGGTGGTGATAGTGGTGCTGCAGGTGGTGTTCGTGTAGTTAGGTTAGTGCTGGTCTGGTCATTGTTGGTGATGCTGAATCAAACCTTTTTGCCCTTGCTCTGCGCCACATGCACATAGTTGATGGCGACTGTGGAGAAGCCAACTGACCCAAAGAAAGAAATGCAATACAATTACCCAGTGATAAATAGTCCTAGGGAGTTAAAAACGCTAACAAATAAAGATCACAGGTTAAATTAAGTAACATCTTTATTCGTAGTAGAGTAGTTACGGTGGGCAGCTGTCTCCAGGAGGGTCTTGAGTCTCTTCTTGTCCGCAGTGAAGGGAAGGTTGAGGTCCATGAACAAAGACATGTTGGTTGAGGTCTAAGATGAAAGTTTAACATTACCTACATGCAGTATAAATACGTTATGTTTGAGGCATTGGATGTCTGATAGGGAAGGTTTCTGTCAACATGTGCGGCTACTGGGGCCGACACGTCTGACGGGAAATGTAGTTGTAACAAGACAGACTTATTTCCGTTTCCGTTTATAGTCGATATATATTCCTTGGTTTGGCCTTCCAGGAAACAAACACGCATTGTTGATAAATATATATTGATAATTGATACATATTTATTTATTAGACAGAAAATGTAACTTGTCATATACCCCAACTCTGCTTTTTATATTCAGCAGCAGTGTATATGAGAGTCCACTAGGTGTCATCGTAACACAATGTAACTCTCATTCATTAACGATACGATTATATATGCCTGTACTGAAGCTATAATTGAGTATTATAATAGTTCATATTAATACGCTAAGGATATTATTAATTCACTTTGCCGGTTCATTTTAAACCTATATAACCAGGGTATTTGTAAAAAATAGTGTCTTATTCTCGCGAGTGTTGCATCGAGAAGAAGTGGGCGTGGCTGTGGATGTAGTCAGTGCGGTGATTGGTCCACTGTCTCATGTTTAAAATGACCCCGCGGCCCACCGAACAACAAGCTTTTCTGAATGTATTGTGGTGGAAAGATCTCGACGAGATTAAGTCAAAGTTACTGCCATTAAGTAAGTGCAGTTACCGTATAATATATTAGTATTGTATAAGACAACCTGAAATACCCACTGCCAGTGCTTACAGTAATGTAGATTTGAAATGTGTCTCTGCATGTGTCTCTGCAGTAACTTTAGTTAGCCCGGGTTTAGCCGCTAGTTGAGCCACTGATCGTTTCGTTTACTGTACTACTGTTGTCGTTGTCGTGCAACTGTGGCACACTGTTCATTTTGACGTTATTAATATTATGATGATCTTAAAACCAGAATGATGGAGAGCTGCTTGGCTGGGAGGCCCGATAGAGAGGGCCCTCTCCATGTAGACGATATCCGCAAAGATCTATTCCTGGACTACTCCCCAACCCAGGTTTGGTTAACAATAATACATTATTATAACAATATATTATCATTAATGATGTCTTAGAAACAGGTTCGATTAACCGTTAATAATTTGTCATCACTTAATGATGATGTTAATCTCTCCATAAAATAACAGCATAAAACAAATATTAAGCAGCTGAAGGTGAATGTCCAGAAGGAGAACCTTCAGGTCTATCTTAGGATCAGACCCATCACCTCAAGGGAGAGCCTACAGGACGTGTCAAAGGTAACACACACACAGGCGCGCGCGCACAACACACACACACACACACACACACACACACACACACACACACACACACACACACACACACACACACACACACACACACACACACACACACACACACCTTCTTAGGATGTTTCCTATTACCTTGTAAACATTTTTTTTAATGCTTCCTATAGCATTGACACCTATTTACAAACCTTCCGACTTCCTATGACCTGGATACCAGTATAAAAGTGTTTTTAGTATTGTCAGTGTGTGTATTCAGTTTTATGAGTGTGTGATAGTATGTGTATCTGTGATACTACCTGTATCCCGTATGTGTATCTTTATTGTCAGTGTGTGTAGGCAGTGGTATATGAGTGTGTGATAGTATAGTAGTCTTGTAGTTGTTTTATCAGTATGTATTGTCAGTGTGTAGTATTGGAGTGTGTAGTCAGTACTAGTATTGGAGAGTGTGTGAGTGTATTAAGCAGACTGTGTGTTTCCTCAGGACTGTGTGTCCCTTGAGGGGGAGGAGACGGTGGTGTTGAGGGCTCCATCACACTGTCAGTCTATTTGGAACAGCGAAAAGAACCCCCAGCAAACTCTACAGAAATTCAACTTCACCAAGGTGAGAATATGTGCATCTATTTACCGAGAACAGTGTGTACTGGTGTCTATTAGAACAAGCATTGCATTTATATCTCTTTATAATATATTTTATCCTTTGTCTTCCCCTTAATGGTTCATTTTCTTTGATATCTGAGTCTGACACATTTTCAAAATGTTTTTACTTTCACGGTCCCAGTCAGAGAAACCAAGAACCAAGTTTACACTGTACAAGATGGTATCAAAAAGTATTTGTATTTATTAATATAGTGCTAGCATCAGACAGTATGTTGAACTAGTTAATCCAACATAATGGGGAACAGGAGGGCTAGCAGACCAACAGTACTAACGTAGTACTACATGATGCGGGTAGTAATTATAATAAAGTAAAGTGATGTAGTTATTGAAGTCACTAATTCCTAGTTTTAGCCTAGTAATTACGAGCATATGTTCTTTAGGTGTAGCTAGTATTATGCTGCGTTCCAGGGACACTTTTCAGCCCGTAAGTTACGACTTAAAGTCACGACTCATGACTTGGTAGCGTTCCAGGCAAGTCACGTCAACAAACCCCTTCTGCGGCTGTGGGGGCTATAACTACCACCCACGGTGAGCGGGTTAGCGAAGTATGTTGCGCTCAAAGCCAGGGTATGCTGTGACACGAAAGTATCTCTGTTTTAGCATTGCTGTATCGCCATGGTGACGTATGCTGCCAACCTTACCTAAAACCACCGCCGACTGACCAATCAGTTATCTTGAAAAACAAAGTTATCTGATGCGCGTGTAAAAATCCTACTAATATGGACGTTCATACCGTAAAACATGTCCTAGCAACGATTTGATTTGTTTTTATAGATGGTAGCAACAGAGGCCGCCATTGTTTTTTATGTGTGTGTGACATCAAAAGCTGTAACTGGGAGTAGATCGATCTGGTATGTGCGCAGCAGTAGTGTCAGTACTGACTGGTACATGTCCTGTAGGTGCTAGGTCCAGACAGCAGCCAGAGACAGGTGTTCGAGGGGACGGTGAGCCCGCTGGTCCGAGGGGTCCTGGAGGGAAGAGACGCTGTCGTCTTTACCTACGGCGTCACCAACGCCGGCAAGACCTTCACCTTCCTGGGTCAGAACCAATAACCTACCTTATACCACTCTGGTCAGAAGCAGGAGCCTAATTCTGTGTTAGAACCAAACTATATCTTGTCTGGCTATATGCTATAGATCTAGTATGTGTTTAACTGCAACTAGTTTGTGTATAATATCTACATATATGTTTATGTGTGTCGATATATGTCTAGTACATGTTTATCTATGTATATATTATGTGTACCGTACATCTATCTTTCCCGAGTATGTGTACGTCAATCTTGACCTAGTATGTGTACATCTAGCTTCACCTGGTATCGTATGTCCTCAGGTCCGGAGCATGATGGGGGGATCCTACCCAGGTCCCTGTCGGTCATCTTCAGGTCTATAGAGGGGCGGATCTCTGCTGACTGCAGCCTGAAACCTCAGCGCTGTAAAGACGTCACTAAGCTAACCCGCCTGCAACAAACCAACGAAGCAACACTTAAGAACCAGCTGCTGAAGCTGCTCAAACAGGTGTGTGTCTGTCTGTCTGTCTGTCTGTCTGTCTGTCTGTCTGTCTGTCTGTCTGTCTGTCTGTCTGTCTGTCTGTCTGTCTGTCTGTCTGTCTGTCTGTCTGTCTGTCTGTCTGTCTGTCTGTCTGTCTGTCTGTCCCAGCGTTTTTGTGCTTCATGGACATGTTCTCTCTCTCTTTAGAGCGACAGTCAGAAGCCCAACTCGTCTCAGAGTTCAACGTGTTCTTCAGAAGGTATTAAAACAAGATATAACTATTACTACTAATAGTAACCTTAACTACTAATTATTAGTACAATACATAACTACGAGTAACTACCACTGTGCTATTTATTTATTTATCACTACCATACATGACTACTCCTGCACCTGTGTGTTGTTCTGAATTGATTTAATGTGTGTGTGTGTGTGTGTGTGTGTGTGTGTGTGTGTGTGTGTGTGTGTGTGTGTGTGTGTGTGTGTGTGTGTGTGTGTGTGTGTGTGTGTGTGTGTGTGTGTGTGTGTGTGTGTGTGTGTGTGTGTGTTAGGGGACTCCAGGATAAGCAGTGCTAGCACTAGTTCTGATACTAGTGCTAACATCAGTGCTACAGAGTCTGATAGTTTCCAGCTCAGCGCCGACTCTACAACAGAGTTCTCAGTCTGGGTTTCCTTCTGTGAGATCTACCGGGAAAATATCCATGACTTACTGGAAACACAGGTAACACACACACAGACACACAGACACAGAGAAATTGAGGGGTGTTCTGCCACGGGATGTGGGTGTGGCCATTATGATCATGTGATGAGGAGTGTCGTGTTCACGTGATACAGGAGCCTCGAACCCAGAAGAGAAATCTGCTACGTCTGGCTCAGGATGTCAAGGGAAACTCCTTCATCAAAGGTGCCTGACCCCCACCCCCATCATTACCTCAACCCACCTCAACCCCACCCCCTTAATATACCTCAGCCACACTCCCCCCAATAATCTTCCTCACCCCCCCCCCACATAAACTATCTTAGCCTACAAGATAGTATTAGACGGTAGTAGTATATGTATAGCGTGTGAGATAAGAGAAGATAATCCTTTATTACTCCCTCACTGGGGAAATTCGCCGGGTTTCAGCAGCAAACTCTCTCTGTGCAAAACCAGTAGTGCAAAATACAAATACATATGCACAAATGTACACTGTTGTGCATAGTCCTTTAGGACTATGCACAACAGTGTGCATTTGTGCATATGTATTTGTTGGCCGTGAGTTTGTTGGCCGTACACATTTTGCCGTAAGTGTGTATATATGTGTATTCTTATAGTATGTGTGTTGTGTGCAGACCTACGCTGGGTTCAGGTCCACAGCGCAGAGGAGGCCTACAGAATCATGAAGATCGGCAAGAAGAACCAAAGCCTGTTCGCTACCAAACTGAACCAGCTGTCTAGCCGCAGGTAACGACCAAATCCAAGGCCAGCAGCGATGATTTAAATCACACGGCAAAGCCTGGCTCGTCGACTCCTACAAACTGAGGCACAAACGCCTCTGAGCGTTTCCCCAGCGTTAGCTGCAGAGCAAGCGTTGTTGATCAAAGAATTTCCCCCAATAGCTACCTGTCTTTCTGACTGTCTGTCGCACTCTCCACCTGTCTGTCTGCGTGTCTCCAGCCACAGCATGTTCTCCATCAGGATCTTGCGTTTGGAGAAGACGGGACTCATGAGAGTGAAGTCTGTGAGCGAGTGAGTCCCTCTTATACATCACAAACGACTTCCTCACAGCTCGACCCTAATCAAAGTACTGAAGTGTGTGTGTGTGTGTGTGAGTGTTGCAGGCTGTATATTACAGTAAGGACAGTACTGACGTGTGTCTGTGTCTGTGTCTGTGCGTCGCAGGCTGTGTCTCTGTGACCTGGCCGGGTCCGAGCGTTGCACTCGCACCCAGAGCCAGGGTGAGCGTCTCAAAGAAGCGGGAAACATCAACACCTCCCTGCTCACTCTGGGCAAGTGTCTGAACGCCATGAGGCTCAACCAGAACCACAGGTAGCGCCACCGTTCACATCCTGCCAATCCATTTCTTATTTGGTCACCAGATGTTTGTCAGCATCCTGTGCCGGCCTCTCTAACCGCTCGTTTCCCGTCGCCTCCCGTCGGTCCTCTAGGATTCCTCAGCACGTGCCCTTCAGGGAGTCCAAGCTCACCCACTTCCTGCAGGGCTTCCTGTGCGGCCGCGGGGCCGTGTGCATGATCGTCAACATCAGCCAGTGTCCGTCCGCTTACGACGAGACCCTCAACGTCCTCAAGTTCTCGGCCCTCGCCCAGAAGGTTCGTCCCGCACACGTCTCCAGAACCAGTCCCTAAAGTCCGCCTTTGGCCAAGTAGGCTGGGAAATGCGACATCGATGGGGTACAATATAGTCACTCTTGATTTGTGTGCTGTGTGTTCAATGACGCGAGCCACTGTCTGGCGCAACATAACCACGGACGTGGTACCGTTGACCAATCACAGGCATTAGTGTATTGGGGCGGTGTGTGAGCTGCTTCGGCTGAGAAACTGTGGTGGCCCCATGTGGCGATTCAGATTTACGTACGTCAGAGCCCGAAGGGCCCCAACGCACCACACAGGCTACAGAACGCTGCACGCTACAGGGTGTGTATCAGGGCCCTTACAAATCTCCCTCTCTCTGTCTCTATCTGTCTCGTTCTCTTTATTTCACTCTGTCCCTCGCTCGCTAACTATCTCTTTATATCTGTGTCTCGTCCCTCTCTCTGTGTCTCTCTCTTGCCGTCTGTCCATGTCTGTCTCTCTCTCTGTCCCCCACTCCGTAGGTGGTGGTGCTGACATCGCTGCCTGTTCTGCCCCCTGTGGCTCCCAAGAGGACAGCCAGGGAGCTGTCCATGATCATCAACCAGGCTGATTGTCCCAGCAAACGGGGACGGCAGAGCTCCATGGTTGCCTGGGAGACGAGCCTAGAGGATGTGGTGGAGGAAGATGCTGATGATGATGATGATGACGATGATACTGAAGAGGAAGAGGACGATGAGTGTATGGATGAGGAGACGGTGCTCGAAGCAGGCACCGAGGAGGTGAGTGTCTGTCTGTCTGTCGGTCGGTCTGTCTCTCTCTGTTCGTTCCCAAAATTGACTTTTAGAAGGTTGTCCTTTTAACTGCCATGGTGGAAAAGTAGACAAAACGTCCCCCTACATGTTCTTTTACCTGTCCCGGGCTTCACAGTCTCCTAGCGTAGCACATGTTTAAATAAAGTGATCGTGTGTATTCTGCGTGATGTATAGGTCCCGTTAGTTGAATGATCTAATGTGTAGCAGGGCACCTGGCGGGACGCTCTAGAGCTGCAGGTCAGGGAGGAGGTCAGCGCTGAGTTCATGGAGCTCTTTGAACGCATGGAGAAGGACTACAGGTGCTCATCCTACTACTACTGCACTACAACTGCACTACTACTACTACTGCACTACTACTACAGCACTACTACTACTACAACATACTACTGCACTACTACTACAACACTACTACTACTACCTACTACAACACTACTACTGCACTAATACTGCACTACTACTGCACTACTACTACTACTACTGCACTACTACTACAACACTACTACCACTGCTACTGCACTAACACTACCACCACCACTACTACAACACTACTACTACATTACTACTGCACTACGACTACAACACTGCTGCTACCACTACTACAACACTACTACTGCACTACTACTACTACACTACTACTGCACCACTACTACAACATTACTAACACTACTACTACAACACTACTACTACACACTAACCGCTACTACACTACTACCACACTAACCACTACTACAGCACTACTACCACTACTACTGCACTACTACGACACTACTACAACACTACTACCTACACACTACTACTACTACTACAACACTACTACTACACTAACCGCTACTACACTACTACCACACTAACCACTACTACAATACTACTACCACTACTACACTAACCGCTACTACAACGCTACTACAACACTACTATAACACTACTACTCCTATATAACTACTATATTATTACTGTACTTTAGGGCTGGGCGATTAATTGAATTTTGATCACGATTTCGATTTTAACATATTATTTTTTATAAATGTTTAATATAAAAGGGCAGAACAGCTGGATACATATCTGTAAATCATTTTAGATTGGAACATTTTCTTTTTGACCATTTTGTGTATTTTTTTAAGGCGAAGTTCTCGGTTGCAGTCATGCTGAATAAATACAACATGTTTTCAAACTCAAAAAAGAATTGTTTCAATAATTGTGATTACAATATTGACAAAAATAATCGTGATTAGGATATTTCCCATAATCGAGCAGCCCTACTGTACTTATTACTCTATCCCCTCTACTATACTCTACTGCTGGAATGTGTACTACTCCCAGTGTGACATTTATTTACCTTGTCCAGTGAGCGCTTGGTGAGAGAGCGGGAGATCCTGGAGGAGAGAGCAGAAAACAGAATGGAAATCATGAAGACCCTTGTCAGCAAGACTTCCTGTCTGTCTGCCACTAACGAGGTACTGTCTGTGTGTGCTCCTTCGTGTCTGTCTCTCTCTTCATCTCTTACTGAGGTACTGTTACACGGAACTGTCTGTCTGCTACTAATGAGGTTCTGGCTGTCTGTGTGCTGCGTCATGTCTGTAGGTACTGTTGTAAGGTACTGTCTGTCTGACCTTACTGTCTGCCACTAAGCAGGTCACCTCTGTCTGTCTGCTCAAAGGGCGCTACCGAGCCAGCCCAGCACATATCTGTCTCCTAGCAACGCACCTCTTCACCTAGCAACACACTCTGTCTCCGAGCAACACACCGTGGCCCTCACAGCAACACACGTCTTTGTCGGCTTTAGCTCAGGAGGTCGAGCAGCTGTCTTGTAACCTAAAGGTTGCTAGTTCGATCCCCGGCTCCTCCTAGCTGAGTGTTGATGTGTCCCTGAGCCAAGACACTTGACCCTGACTGCTCCTGACCAGCTGGCTGTCGCCCTCATGGTTGACTCTGCCGTCGGGGTGTCAATGTGTGTGTTAACCGTATTAAGTCGCTTTGGATAAAAGCGTCTGCCAAATGCCCTAATTGTAATTGTACGTTAAATGTGATGTTATTGTGTGTAAAAGGATGTTTAGGATGTTAAAGGCTTGACGGTGATGTGTCATTTGTGTCGTTCCAGGAGGAGGGGAAGGAGGCGCTGGAGCAGATGGTCACCATGATAGCTGCTGACCTACAGAAGATCAAGAGGGACGCAGAGGAGGCACACACCTGTCTCACTGACAACACAGGTACACAGACACTCACCTCTACCACTGACAACACAGGTACACAGACAGTCACCTCTACCACTGACAACACACACACCTGTCTCACTGACACTGGATACACAAACACACCTGTCTCACTGACGCTAGATACACAAACACACACCTGTCTCACTGATGCTTGATACACACACACACCTGTCTGACTGACACGAGATACACAAACACACACCTGTCTCACTCACTCATTCAATCTCTCACTCTCCAGGTACACACACCCTGTCTCAGGTTTTGTGTGTGTGTGTGGCGACCTGTATAATATCAACTGGTATATCGGTACATCGTTGACCTCGTTTCATAACGTGTTCCTAATGCACAAGAGGCTCGACCCCTGGAGTGTAGAGCCCAGCACAACGAAGGAAGACTGAGGGATCTGAACCTCTTGGTTTGAGAGACTGATGACGATCTGACCAATCACAACCATCATCATGTTGTTCCGCCTGCAGAACTGGAGATGCTGCGATTGGAGCAGCAGAGGTCACATGACGAGCTGGAGACGCTGCGATTGGAGCAGCAGAGATCACATGATGAGCTGAAGGAGACTCAGGAGGTACTTATCTTATTCTTCTGCTACCAGTACTATTTGCATGCAAGTAGTTTCACTGTGAGTACTACTACTGCACACTTATACGTGTGTGTGTGTGTGTGTGTGTGTGCGTGTAGAGGCTGTCAGATCTGAGGGAGGCATGTCAACAGAAAGATGACATCATCAGCAAGCTGCAGGTCTCCATGGAGACGGCTGACACACAGGTATATTGTGTTTCATTAGTCATGTTTCAGGGAACCTTTTAATAAGGTTTAAGTTGAAATGTCCTAATGTTACTTTTGTGTTTTAGCTCACCAGGTTACAGGTCCAGGTCGGGGAGAAGACTGACACTGAAGCTAGCCTATCACAGCTATTAGAAGACGCAAGGAACCGCCTCCAAATCCTGGATCTCCAATTGGACGAGAAGAGCCAGAGCATCGACCGTCTCACCCAGGAAGCAGATGTCCTGCGACAGGAAACGACTCGGGTAGCTGGTTGCTGCAAATTCATCTTGTTGGCCCCACAGCCTGTAACAAAATCTAAATCTGTTCATCAGTTACTTTACCACTGCATCTTACACACTGTGGTGGCTAGCTGTGGTACCTAGCCGTCCCGGCTAGATGTGAGGGCTGGGGGTGACGAAGGGCTCCCTGTTTTACAGCGGCGTGAGGAAAAAGAGGAGGGTGCTTCTGTCTTCCATGCGGCTGTGGAGGAGATGCGGCGGGAGGGCCAGGACGCTGTCGAGAAGTCGGCCCAGAAGAGGCAGCACATAGCCCGGCTCCAGAAGGAGATGGACCAGCTCAGAGACCTACTGACCACCAGGTCCGTCACCGTGCTTACCCTCGCCCCTTAGCGCTAGTACCTCGTATCCCTAACCCTACGTACCCTAAAGGCACTGATATACTAAAGCTAAATCAGAATTGGATTTTTCCGCACAGAATAAATGGTAGATTCTGGGCACCCAATCAAAATGCCACGTTGGACTTCTATTGCCACAGTGTTTAAGACAGAGCTTCCAATTGAGCGGCCCACAATTGTCTTTCAATAACAAAAGACAATTCCCTCTGCCCTACCCCAATTGAAGCCCTTCCACCTCTGCCCCTCTCCTCATCTGTCCTCTCTTCTCCACCGCTGCTCTCTCAGTCAGGGGGAGTGTGTCCAGCTCAGGGACGACCTAGCCAATCAGAGAGAGGAGTCCCTCAATCAGCGTCAAACCTGGCAGACAGACCAAAGGCTCCTGCAGCAGCAAGCAGAGGGCCTCACGGTGCGGCTGAGGGCCTCTGAGGAGAGCTGCGCGAAGGGGACCATCGTGGAGGAGCGACTCGCTGAAAGTGAGACCCAGTGTGCAGCCCTGCAGCAGAGACTAAGTGAGAAGGACCTCGCAGAGGAGGAGAGGAAAGCGCAAGATGAGGGAGAGAAAGAAGGTACAAATATAAACCTAAAGTGGTTGAATCCTGTGAGATTTTGATCTGCGCTTAACACGTGTGTGTGTGTGTGTGTGTGTGTGTGTGTGTGTGTGTGTGTGTGTGTGTGTGTGTGTGTGTGTTGTGTGTGTGTGTGTGTGTGTGTGTGTGTGTGTGTGTGTGTGTGTGTGTGTGTCAGAGTTGCGGCTGGCTCTCTCTTCTCTGCAGGAAAGGCTAACGGAAAGCCAGACGGAAACAAGCAGTTCAGGTAACTGACTTCCAACCACTGCTGAACAACTAGCAAACAATGACCCATGTTTATAGATGATGTATGATCACATTACACATGACTATAGAGCTCGAGTCGTTCTCTCTGCAGAGCCAAACTCTCACACGAGCGAGGAGGACGAGGAGAGAGGAGTGGAGGAGGTGAGAGGCGGAGTGCAGGAGGAGGTGAGGAGAGAGGAAGAGGAGGAGGAGGAGGAGGAGGAGGTGGTGGCGGTGGGGGAGGGCGGGGGAGAGGAGGAGAGGAAGGCCACCGTGGTTGAGGAGTTGAAGGAAGAACTGCAGCGTTTCCACCAGAGGAAGGAGGCGGAGAGGAGGGCGGCCGAGTTTGAGGCGGTGAAGAGAGAGATGGAGCGGCTGCAGAGGAGCGGAAAGGAGCAGAAGGTGAGAGCCCTGCTGAACACAGAGAAAGACGTTTCTACAAAATGAAACGACCCGAACCTACTCACACGTCACACGCGGTGTTGTGGTTGTTTTGTGGTTTGTGTGGTGGTCTTGATCCGATGTTTTAACCATAGCCACCCATCTGCTCTCTCTCAAGCACCCCAACACCAGAAGCTGTCGCAAGAGGAAGAGTGAGGTGAGTCTCTGTCTATGAAGGGGTGATCTATGAAGGGGTGAGGGCCCTATGGAGGGATGAGGGCCTGTCACTTCTCTGTGACAGGATGAGTGTTTAAGTGGTTGGGTGTCTCCCATTGTTGTGTTGTGGTGTTGACGAGATGTGGTTGTTTTGTTGTGGTAACCATGACAACCCTCCTCTTCTCCTTTTTCAAGGCTCATCCCAACACCAGAAACCTGCGCCGGAGGAAGGTCCAGGTAGGTCTCCCTACAGAGGGGTGAGGGCTACATGGAGGAGTAGGAGCACTCTGAAGGGATGGGTGAGGCCTCTGTTCTCTATGAAG
This sequence comes from Melanogrammus aeglefinus, assembly GCA_900291075.1. NCBI lineage: Eukaryota > Metazoa > Chordata > Actinopteri > Gadiformes > Gadidae > Melanogrammus > Melanogrammus aeglefinus. Next base: position 106,563 of record OLKM01001291.1, on the reverse strand, counting down.
GGGTGAGGCCTCTGTTCTCTATGAAGGGGTGAGGCCTCTGTCTCTCTGAAGGGGTGAGGCCTCTGTTCTCTATGAAGGGGTGAGGGCTCTGTCTCTATGAAGGGGTGAGGGCCCTGTTCTATGAAGGGGTGAGGCCTCTGTCTCTATGAAGGGGTGAGGCCTCTGTTCTCTATGAAGGGGTGAGGCCTCTGTTCTCTGAAGGGGTGAGGCCTCTGTTCTCTATGAAGGGGTGAGGCCTCTGTTCTCTGAAGGGGTGAGGCCTCTGTTCTCTGAAGGGGTGAGGCCTCTGTTCTCTATGAAGGGGTGAGGCCTCTGTCTCTATGAAGGGGTGAGGCCTCTGTTCTCTATGAAGGGGTGAGGGCCCTGTTCTCTATGAAGGGGTGAGGGCCCTGTTCTCTGAAGGGGTGAGGCCTCTGTTCTCTGAAGGGGTGAGGCCTCTGTTCTATGAAGGGGTGAGGCCTCTGTTCTCTATGAAGGGGTGAGGGCCCTGTTCTATGAAGGGGTGAGGGCTGTGTTCTCTATGAAGGGGTGAGGGCTGTGTTCTCTATGAAGGGGCGAGGGCTGTGTTCTCTATGAAGGGGTGAGGGCTGTGTTCTCTATGAAGGGGTGAGGGCCCTGTTCTATGAAGGGGTGAGGGCTGTGTTCTCTATGAAGGGGTGAGGCCCTGTTCTATGAAGGGGTGAGGGCTGTGTTCTCTATGAAGGGGTGAGGGCTCTGTTCTATGAAGGGGTGAGGGCTATGTTCTCTATGAAGGGGTGAGGGCTCTGTTCTATGAAGGGGTGAGGGCTCTGTCTCTATGAAGGGGTGAGCACTCCACCCCCCATTCATTGGTCATTATATAATCGTATGTTGTTTATGTTTTAAGGAGCCGCAGGAAAATGACACAAAGAGAAACAGACATGGAGAGAACGGAGTGAAGGTGAATAATACTAGCTCACATACTGACACGATACTGCAGTACAAACCCACAGCAATACTACATATCGTCACTATACTACAGTACAGACTGACACAATACTACACTGTGTACTGACACTATACTACAGTACAGACTGACACAATACTACACTCCATACCGTCACTATACTACAGTACAGACTGACACAATACTACACTCCATACCGTCACTATACTACAGTACAGACTGATACAATACTAAACTGTGTACTGACACTATACTACAGTACAGTCTGACACAAAATACTACAGTACGTACTGAAACTACTTTCTAGTATGACTAGTTCTAGTGCTGTACCACTGTCGTACTAGATACTACTAGTTACTGTAATAGAGTTGTACTATGTTAATACTATGTACTTTGTAGTGTTTTACAGCTATACTATGTTAATACCACAGTTGTACTATTTAGTATTATACAGTTGTACTACAGTAATACTAGGTAGTGTTAAACAGTAGTACTGTGGTACTCCAGTAATACTACGTAGTATTAGACGGTAGTACTGTGGTACTACAGTAATACTATGTAGTATTAGACGGTAGTACTGTGGTACTACAGCAGTGTTTTGTTTCTGCAGCTGCCGGATGGAACGCTCCAGAGGATTCTGAATTCCCCCTCCCTCTTGAGCAGCACAGGTAGTGTGTGTGTGTGTGTGTGTGTGTGTGTGTGTGTGTGTGTGTGTGTGTGTGTGTGTGTGTGTGTGTGTGTGTGTGTGTGTGTGTGTGTGTGTGTGTGTGTGTGTGTGTGTGTGTGTGTGTGTGTGTTCTGAGGAGAGATTGATCTTTAACGTCAGTCTCTGACCTCTGCCCTGAGCAGCGATGAGCATCCTGAACCGGGTGGTCAATCGCTCGGGAGAGAAAGAGGCGGTTGTCGTGGAAACAAAGCAAAAACGAGGACGGAAAAGACTCTTCAAGAAAGACATCTCCTCTCCCCTGCTCACTCTCACGCCACACACGGTACTATAGTTCTACTACACTACTATTGTAGTGCTATTATAATATATAAATCTCCTCAACATGCTGCTATTAGTACAATGGTTAAATATAATAACATGCTATTATTGCAACTTCTCCACATTTTGCAAAGCATTGCGATTGCGGAGCCGTGTTGCTTATATGCGCCTCAAATCCAGGCGTTTTAACCCCCTAGTGTACATTTGGTGTAATGACACCTCGTTGTATATTGCAGAAACGCAGATAATGATATCTGTGGCAATATTATTGCGTTGTGTTTGCGTGCCAACTATTCCATCAAATCACCAAGGAAGCATTTTGATGCCTTAAGGGTCAGTTATTATTATGGTACAGCAATCATAGAAACATTGTATTATAATGTTACCGCTATTATAATGCATTAAGTGACTTTGTTCTTGCAGACTATGGAAGGATCGGCATAAAAAGCAACGCAGCGACACAAAGAGACTGCTGTGACACTACTGGCGGGCCGCCACTGTTTCCTAAAATCATTATTGTTATATAAATTGTTTAGACAAAACAATATTTTCTTTTGTATTGTTTTACCTTGTTTACTAAAATAAAACTTTAAATTAATCTGTGATTGAAATGCCTTATCTTCAGTCGAAAACTTCAAACAATGACAGTGGGAATGTGCTAGCTGGATGCTTTCAAAATAGTGTGTGTGTGTGTGTGTGTGTGTGTGTGTGTGTGTGTGTGTGTGTGTGTGTGTGTGTGTGTGTGGTGTGTGTGTGTGTGTGTTGTGTTCTGTTGTGTGTGTTGTGTGTGTGTGTGTGTGTTGTGTGTTCGTTCTTCTGTTTAGTGTGTAGAGTGGAGTAGTGGGTTAACTGATAAGCAACCTTGATCCGTTGAGCAACATATCAGAGCTCGGGGACAGCTTTAGCGGGATTACATCTGCGGAGACGGGGACTTAATGAGATCAAGCAGTGATACGCCGCTACCCTATTACCGGGTTATAATGAAACCCACCACAGATATTAACCAGGTTATTTGGGAGATCCTTAAGGGACCTCCATATACCGGGGAAAAAATAAGATTTCTGTAGTGTGGAAAAAAGATTAGGGTAAAAAATAAAGGTGCGATGTGGGAAAAAAATTATCTTGGGGTGTGAAAATAAGACACGGGGCGAAAAATAAATGTTTTCTCAGATAGGCCTAGGCTACTTATCTCGTATAAAGTTCTAATTTGAATTTACAATATAAACAAATCAAATCAGTGTTAGGTTACAGTTGAACTAAGGTTACCCACCGCCAATATGTAGCCACAGACTACAACTGTTTTTAAACAAAACCTTAAGACATCTTTTTAAAAAATCCTTTTGCTAATTTCTCTTTTACTGTAGGCCTATATGTATTATATGTTTTAACAATCCAAACAATCCAAACAATTTTTTCTCTCTTAGACTCTGTAGCACACAGATTCTCGAGCCTAACCCTGCTCTACAAATAAAATATATTATTAATATGAAATACCAACCATATAAATTATAACCCTTATGCCACAAATTATATGCAATTCAAACCATACACATCCGTTTTTATGGGTTGGTTACTATATTTCAATACATGGTTTGATATTTAATAATAATAATAATAATAATAATAATAATAATAATAAGATAGCGTTCTTCGAGAAAGACTAAAGTATGAATTAATGCCAGATTACTGCGCGTTTTTTCGGGGGAAGAAGCGCTGAGAAGCAGGTGCCCGTGACGTCAGCGAGTGGCAGGAAGTCGGAAGCCGTCTGAGAGAGGGGGGCTTGGGAGGTTGGGGGGTGTATATATAAATAATTATGTATTTTATCTATGTAAATTACACACAAGCTATGGTCGCGCTGACTGCAGCCTTTATTACTTGTCGTTAGCGATTGTGTAAAAAAAAAAACGGTCACGTAAAATTCAGCATCAGTGTTGTCGGGAACGAGCCTATTGGCAACGCTCCTTATTGTTCCGGTTCTACGGGCCTACGTTGAGACATGGCCGACAACGGACGGTCCCCCGAACAGAAGAGACCGTGTCACCATGTCCCTCAACCCGGGGATGTTAACGGTTCTACCGTGGACACGGGCTGCGGCACCGTGGACTCGGGCTGCGGCACCGGGGACTCGGGCTCCAGCGGCGCCGGTGGAAGCCGAAGCAGCAGCGAATGTTTTGATGAGGAGGAGCCGAAACTGAGCCGAGTCCGGCGGAGGACAGACTCCTGCAGGAAGAACAGACCACGTAAGTTTATTATTTATATAAATGCAATATAGCTGCATTGGTCTTGTTAATAAATATATATGATTGTGTGTACATGCATACATAAATATATACAAAAATAACATAAATAGTATATGTTGTGTGTGTATATGTATCTTTATTTTATAAATAGGATCACATTTGATTTATTTCGGTTTTGTCGCCGGCCGGCACAGAATGAAGTAATGTTCTCTGTGTCAAAGTGCACATTCCAGGACACCTTTATCACTCAGCCGATCATTGACAGATATGTCATCTGTTCTCTCTCTCTCTCTCTCTCTCTCTCTCTCTCTCTCTCTCCTCTCTCTCTCTCTCTCTCTCTCTCTCTCGCTCTCGCTCTCTCGCTCTCTCGCTCTCTCGCTCTCGCGCTGTCCCTGTCCCTGTCCCTGTTTGTTGTATGGATCCTTGTTAAGCTTCCCATTGGCTGGCTGAGAGACGTCAGCTGTCTGCTGACGGAGTAAACATCCAATCAGCAGTAGGGGGAGCGTGACCAACTGCACAACATAGATCACCAACAACAGTATAGTTCTCCAATGATAATTATGTTGTTATACTGGTTCTGTGATCGTAAGCGGAGCTTTCTAGGCGTTGCCTTATTGCCACTATTGTGCACTGAAAACATCCGACAATGTACCAATCAGCGTGGGCCCCGTGCACATCTCCCAGTGCAGCACAGAGCACCTTATCGCCTTACGGGCAAAGGTGAAGCTGAGCAAATGTCACCCTGGTGGACTCAAGTCTCAGGGCACATCGGACTCAATAAGCTGAGAATGTGCAAAACACAACAGCTACAAGAAAACCTCTGCATTCCTAAGAACACGCAGGGCAGGGATCGAGGGAACGGAGCGAGTCTGTGACCTCGGGCTCAACCCGCTTCCAGCATCGATATTTGTTGTAGAACATGCGTTGTAATACGTGTAAGTACTCTCGGTATACTACAAGTACTACCCAAACGAATGAGATCTCTGCATTTGAGCCATCCCTCGGTGGTGAGGTGGGGGAGGGCCACCACAGGGAGGCGCTCTGGAACCAACTCCCGGTCCACTGCCTTGGCCGAGGGCACAGGCAGGGGGTGTTATCCCTCAGTGTCTGTATTGGTGTGAGAGGAAAACCGAAGCAACTGGAGGAGAACCACGTGAACATGGGGAGAACGTGCAAACAGGGAAAGGTGGAGGGGCTTCGAACCCAGCAGGGCTGACCCCTGTAGCACTGTGCCTAAGTATAATTTGACGTGCATTATTTACCTCTGTTCCTCTTTTCCCTTCTTCCCAGCGTTCCCGTGGTTCGGGATGGACATCGGGGGAACCCTGGTGAAGCTGGTCTACTTTGAGCCGGTCGACGTCACTGCTGAAGAAGAACAGGAGGAAGTGGACAACCTCAAGTCCATCCGGAAGTACCTGACCTCCAATGTAGCCTACGGTAAGAAATGTATATATATAGGGAGGGAGGAGGAGGAAGGAGGAGAGGAAGGAGGAGGAGGAGGAGGAGGAGGAGGAGGAGGAGGAGGAGGAGGAGGAGAAGGAGAAGGAGAGAGAAAGCGAGAGCGAGAGCGAGAGAGATGTGTGTACTGCCAAGTGATATGATATGAATCCTTCTGACGGTCATAAAGGGGCCCATTGAGGGATAAAGAGCGCTTTAGCCCCTAAAGAAAGAGAGCGAGGCCGAGGGTTGGGCCCAAAGACCCAGGCCAAGCTGCTCCATTATTCTATTTCATTCTGCTAATCCCTCTCTTAAAACGGTTTGTGTATATATATGACAGACAGGTGGTCAGCCCATAACAGTCTCATAGACACGCCCCCTTGCAATGTTTGGTCTCCTAGGCGACTCGGGCATCAGGGACGTGCACCTGGAGCTCCGGAAGCTGACCATATGCGGGCGGACAGGAAACCTGCACTTCATCCGCTTCCCCACGCAGGACATGCTGGGCTTCATCCAGATGGGGCAGGACAAGAACTTCTCCTCCTTGCACACCTCCCTGTGTGCCACCGGGGGCGGGGCCTTCAAGTTCGAACAGGACTTTGCCACGGTGATTACCCCCTCCCCCGCTCCCTGTTCTTCTGACTGTCTGTCCGTCTGTCTACTCTACCTGTCTACCCCTCTCTGACTACCTGTCTGTCTGTCGCTCTGTCTGTGTACTCGTCTGTCATTCTACCCATCTTTCAGACTACATACAAGTCTGACTACCTGTCTCCTCATCTGTGTGTGTCTGTCTCTCTGATTACCTGTCTCTCTGACTACCTGTGATGGCAGGTCTAAAGTTGTTTAAGCTAGATGACCTGGACTGTCTCTCTGACTAACTGTCTATCTATCTACATGTCTCGAGTCTACCGGCCTCTCTGACTACCTGTCTGTGTGCAGATGGCAGGTCTGGAGCTGTGTAAGCTCGATGAGCGTGACTGTCTCTCTGACTACCTGTCTGTGTGCAGATTGCAGGTCTGGAGCTGTGTAAGCTCGATGAGCTGGACTGTCTGATCCGGGGGCTTCTCTACGTGGACAGCGTGGGCTTCAACGGTCTCCCCGAGTGTTTCTACTTCCAGAACCCGTCGGACCCCGACCACAGCACCAAGCACAGCTGTAGCCTGGACAACCCCTTCCCCATGCTGCTGGTTAACATCGGTACTACCGCCTACACTACTAACCCTTTACTACCGCCTACACTACTAACCCTTTACTACCGCCTACACTACTAACCCTTTACTACCGCCTACACTACTAACCTAACCCTTTACTACAGCCTCTACTACTAACCCTTTACTACAGTCTCTACTACTAACCCTTTACTACAGTCTCTACTACTAACCCTTTACTACAGTCTCTACTACTAACCTTTACTGTAGTATACACCACTACCATGTAAACATGACTGCTTGTTATCCAGGTTCCGGGGTGTCCATCCTTGCTGTTTACTCTAAGGACCACTACAAACGAGTTACGGGGACCAGGTATGACCTATTCTCTCTGCTGATTGGCTGAGCTAGGGCGCGGGGCCTTTGGCGGGCTGCGTTCTGATTGGATGCGTGTGTAGCCTAGAGTACTGTGACCTTCCTGGGGATTTGTTCTGATTTGAAATGTGTGTAGTCTAGGGGGCGGGACCTTCCTGGGGCTGTGCTCTCTGCTGACTGGCTGCCAGAGCTTCGAGGAAGCGCTGGAGATGGCGGCTAAAGGTGACTCCACCAACGCCGACAAACTGGTACGAGACATCTACGGAGGAGACTACGAGCGCTTCGGGCTGCAGGGAGCCGCCGTCGCCTCCAGGTCAGACACGCACGCACGCGCACACACGCACGCACGCACGCACGCACACACACACACACACACGTGGACGTAGCATCTGTCTCATGAAAAAGGTTGATGTAGCATCTGTGACGGCAGCCATTGGTTGACACAGAACGGTTTTGACTGTGTACAATTGTCGAGACGGACACCTCTGCGTCAAGAGAAGACCGTCGCCTGCATTCGGAAGTAATGGAACATTAATGTAGTGTTTTGTGGAGGCTTTTTACTCAGTGTTCTCTACATCGCAATTTTACAAACAGACAAAATGCTTTTGATCTCACATCGATGGTCATATAAGACAGATACCTCATACAAAAGTGTGAAAGGCTTTTGGTTCAATTGCTATTTAATTCCTATTTCATTAGACAACGCGGTCAAATAGGACTTCTCAAAACATAACATGGAGAAGACCTAAGCGCCACACCGAATGAGGACCAAATATAATGGCTTTGTATTGCAGGAATGTAATTACATCTTTCTGTTGAAATAAAACGGTGATCAACCTATAGTTAGAGGAACCACGTGTTAGTCGCCGCCGAATGGGCCTAACAAACCACAAATCACAAATCCAGCTGACCATGAATTGAATGTGTTGAGGTTTTGAGGATGTCATGTGTTGAGGTTTTGAAGATGTCATGTGTTGTAGTTTAATTATGCCACGGGTTGAAGTTTATTGATGTCATGTTGCAGTTTTGGTCACATGATGTGCAAGGAGAAGAGAGAAAGCGTCAGTAAAGAGGACCTGGCCAGAGCGACGTTGGTCACCATCACCAACAACATAGGATCTATTGCACGCATGTGTGCAGTCAACGAGGTACAAACACACACACACACACACACACACTCACTCACTCACTCACTCACTCACTCACTCACTCACTCACTCACTCACTCACTCACTCACTCACTCACTCACATACTCACTCACTCACTCACTCACTCACATACTCACTCACTCACTCACTCACTCACTCACTCACTCACTCACTCACTCACTCACTCACTCACTCACATACTCACTCACTCACTCACTCACTCACTCACTCACTCACTCACTCACTCACTCACTCACTCACTCACTCACTCCTATTGGCTGTGAGGAGGCTTGAGATGTCTCTGGAACTTGATTGGATTCTGATTGGACACGATATGAAAAAGCAATACCCAGTTACAGTTTTTGATTTCATTTAAACATTTCTAGAAACATATCCAGAGATACGTGTATATTACACAAACATTTGGCGGCTAATCATTTCCATTTGTGTCTGTTTGGACCAGAACATCGAGCGTGTGGTGTTTGTTGGAAACTTCCTGAGGATCAACACAGTGTCCACCAAGCTGCTGTCCTATGCCATGGATTTCTGGTCCAACGGACAACTCCGAGCCCTGTTCCTGGAGCACGAGGTACAAGACCCTGACCCCTAACTAACCCCCCGACCCCTAACTAACCCCCCGACCCCTAACTAACTCCCCGACCCCTAACTAACCCCCTAACTAACCCCCGCTAACCTCACACCTAAGTTAGAGCCACCCTGTCCTACACCACGTACTACTGGCCAACGGGCCACTGAGCCCTGTGCCTTGAACACGCGGGCCGTCACCCGTACCTTACCTCCCCTTTACCTAACACGAACCGTCAAGTTAAAGGGACACGGTGAAGCGCACACATTGTCCATTTACAGGGAGTCCTGCTCATACCCTTGTGGTTAATAATCTGCACCGCAACAGAAGTTCAAAGATCATTGTCAATTCCAAAATATGTGCAAGACAAATCGTGGAATTGAAATAGCTTTTTTTCTCTGACCCACGGTGCAACAAGTAGAAAAGGCTCAAAATTAGGTTAAGTTAAATAAAATAAGTAATATTTACAATAAATCATTTCTAAATAGTGTAAAATAATTCAGAATAGTGCCAAGGTAGGCAGAACAAATCGGTAGACATACAATAAAGTAAAAAATGAAATAAATCTCCATCGGCGCGGCAGTCGATTCAACCCAAGTTAGCAATTGACACAGTGAGCGAAAATCAATGGTAGTGGAAGAGGACGACGCCGTTGAAGTGAGGGTAGAAAAGAAACACCAGAGACAGTTTAAATCAATGGTAGTGGAAGAGGACGACGCCGTTGACCAGAGATAGTTTAGCCATTTCTCTCTGGCAAACATTCTACGATAAAAGGTGACTCGCTGGAAAACCCTGGGCAGGGTAATGGCTTATTTATCTTTGCCATACTCCATACACAACATACCCATTACATGTCCAATGAGTTACAGATCATTTCTTAAAACGTTGAATGAAGAATAGGCACCAGGGTTATCAAGTTCATCTCTGTCCAGCTGACTCTCTCTAATTACTGGATTTTCCCAAATATATACTGCGGATCTATTCCTGATTTTACAAACCCAAGCCGTTGGTGCTGCATATTTTTCAGAATAGATTATCGATAGAGTTTACAGACACAAGACTTCAAGGAAAAAATCGGTGCCGTTTATAGCGATTTGCAATTTCCAGTGATAAATCATGGTTCCCAATGCCGTCAAGATTTAAGGCCCATATGCTCATTTACATTCAAGATCTGCGAGTAAAAGATAACCTAATTTTAGCCTGCCAGTGCCTCATCCACACCTTTCCAAGAAAGCCTGCCATCTCCCTAGAGTGGTAGGCTGAAAAGCCGAGGGAAGAATTCTGTAAAACCTTCACCTGCCCTGTGGCGGGGAGCGTGGATGATGGTGGGTGGAAGCAGCCTCCCCTGGCAGACTCTGATTGGACTCTGGGGCTTTGTGAGGCTGCACACCTGTTGCACATGGAGTAATCAGTGTGCACAGGTTAAACCGGCCATCTCCACACACACACCGGGGAGATCTCCTGGAAGGCAAGAGCCCCAAACCTTTGCAACAGGTGTGCAGGCTCAACACCCCAGAGTCCAATCAGAATCCGCCAGGTGAGGCTGCTTAAACCAGCCATAACCCACCCAGCCGCCTACATCCCCCTTATTCTTACAGTGACCCTTAACCTAACTCAAACCCTCTTCCATGAACACAGGGTACCGTCTATCTTCTGGCCTTGTCCTAGACATAACCCTCTACCAAACTCTTTATCTAACTCTTAGCCTTCATATAGCTCTTACCCAAAGCTACCCCAACAAGTACAAAAACAAGCTTATTCGAAACATCAAAACCACAATGGAACCATTGTGATAGCCATTTAAAATGGCCCCTTCGTTATGCATATCACTCTGACATTTATTAGAACCATAACAAGGTGTGTAAAAATGCCTGTGAAATTATTTATAATTGTATTTGTACATACAAGGAATTGATTTGGAGAGGACGGTGCAATAAAGACATGAAGCAACACGCTATCAAGCAAAATATTAAAAACAAATGTTACCAGGAGAATTGACACTATTAATTAACAATATATCCACACTAAGTTATTATCGATCATTGATTATTTACGCTGTGGAAGGCAAAGACAGGGCTAGAGGCTACCAAATGGGTGGGGGTCGTATCATGTAGCCAGCCATACGGTTGATACATGATAGGATGGACTCTTCGATGGCCCTGTAGAACTTGACCGTCTTGATTGTTGACACACAAGACCTGTGTGTTGCAAGACAGCTGTCCTCGCATAGGCTGATGGATGAAGTCACAGGCTCTTTGTGTTCATCCAGGCTGTTGGGAACAGCCCTCAAAAGATCCCAGTCTGTGTTATCAGGGCTGTCGCGCCGTTCCTCTACTGCCTCTTCGCTGCTCTTAGACCTGCGCACAACAGGTCTGAGGAGCTTTAGTTTCTACCTGTCTGCTGGGATCATGAGAGTGTGGGTGCAGAGTGTCAGATAGCCCCAGAGCTGTCCAGGGGTAGTGCGTGAGATGCTTCGGCTGATGGTGACTTAACAGTGATCCAAGATCAGGCTTTTAATTAACTGTTTATATTTGGGGGACTTTGAGTTAAGTTGGATTGTCAAAGTCCTAACTGGGGTTCCCTCTGTCCCCGCTCCCTATCTTTGGTCCGCGAGGTGCCTTGGAGCCTTGTGCATGTCAGCCTAGGGGGGGAGGGGGGTGTAAATGCCAGCCAATATAAAGGAAGTGAATTCTCAGGGGGTATCAAATGGTTAGGATAACCTCTTAACTTTATTTTAAACTTTTTGCACCAGCCAGCCTTCATTAGAACACCAACCCTCAACCCTTTGTTTTGTAACAAAGTTCCGGTTTGCGTGTAGGTGCTGGAAGCTGGGCAGTGCTCGAGAGGAATTTGGTTTGGGTCCCCCATCTCGCACTCCGTGGAACACAACAGAAGAGGGAGAATAGTCTCTGTTTGTCCTGATAAGAAGACACGATTTGTCAATTTTGTTGCAAAGTCCTCTCTATTTGAAGCGCCCTGACGCATTCCTCTGTCTCTGCCTCACTGCTCGGCCAAGGGCCAAAGCACCTTGACCGAGATAGAGAGCCAGAAGACCCACGGGTGAGGAGTGCCTGAGCATCTCATCCCTCATGGAAATAATTTGTGGAATCACAATAAACAAAAAACACTATTGACCAGAAAAAACAGAGAAGTGGGCCCATGCACCTCTGCTATCTTGGTTACATTTACATTGGTTTAGCAAAGCTTTTTTGTGTCCTTTTGTGGGATATTAATTCGGTTTGCGGAAATCGATTTCCAGAAAACATCCAAGATACAAGAAAGTTTGTGTGGTGGTTAATGCCTTCGATACAGCATGGTTCCACTCTTGGTGCACAACAACTACCCACCACCAGTGCACACATACACATAGACGTTAAATACGTCCAACTGGGCGACACACAGGTGTGTGTATATGAGGGATCATCGGGGGGGAACATACTTGGCCGTGGTTGCATAGGCTGCCGTGGTGGGCATGTGTGGGTCTCCGAGGGGGGCCAGGGGTTCTGACAGCAGTGGGAAAGGTGCTGTTGGGGAACATAACCGCTTTAGTCCTTAAAGACCTGTGTCGTCTTCCTGAGGTTAGAGGCTGAAAGAGGTGGTGCACTGGACGAGTGGGTCCTCTGCTAGCTTATAAAATAAGCTATTTTATATATAAGTTACTTATGTGGTTGTGTGTTAGGTGCTTAGGGAGTTTTCTGAGTTGAGGTCACGTTTGGAGGCTTTCCCAGTTTAACGGTCTGTAGCCATACCGGACTGTGATGGAAGGGGAGGACGACGAACGCCATGTAGCACTGACGTTGTTTCTCCCGTACTTCAGTCCGTTGCCTAGTTCTGCCAGTGCCATTGAAGCACACCGTCTTGTAGAATATTGCATGATTCTTATGTGATGCATTTATATTAAAGCAAAGTACCAGCTAATACCGATCTCTGTCTGTCTCTCTCTCTAGGGTTATTTTGGCGCAGTCGGTGCCTTCCTTGAACTACTGAAGCCGTCTGAAGACCTTTAACTTTATACAGACCTCTACGTGACCTCCGTAACCCAGCAAGACGTCATAGATCTATCCATCTATGTGTCCATCATCTGTAGACATCACAGATCTATCCATCTGTCTGTCCATCCTCTCTAGGCAACATTGATCTAGCCACCTATCATCTCTAACCTAGTGCGGGCTGCTTCCTGCTGCTTGGCCAATCACAGGCGGCTTTTGATCTGTTCCAGGCCTCCCTCCGGGCGGGGCCAGTTGCCCCCCTACTCTGGGGGGGGGGGGGCTGGCTTGGTGAATCATCCTAACCGGTGTGTTCCAACTAAACCATCACTAGTTAATGACCAGGTTGGTTTGGTTGCCTGTTCTGGTACTATCGGAACTCAGTTCGTTATGAACTAACTACAAATAACAAAAGTAATTTTATGATAAATTTCCATTTAATGTCTTCAAGTGTCATGATTCCGATTAACTTATTTTAATATTTTGTAAAAGAAACCCTCTATCTTTGTCTGTCTGTCTAACTGACTGACTGACTGACTGACTGATTGCCTGCCTGTCTGTCTGTCTGCATGTCTGTGTTGTTAAAAACGACAGTCAGGATTTTGTGGCTTCATATTCTTCGTATTTGTTGATAATGTGAAGGTAAATCTTTCTGGACCGGTTGTATTTTACTAACATCACCGAGAGATTGAGACAGCATTCAGTCATGTATCTGCAAGTTTTGAAGTAGTGAGAGAAAAGCCTAACACTTAATATTGTTGTTATCATCGGATACCACTCCCTTTAGATAACAAAAGGGATTAGATTAGGGGTAGATTAGAGTAGGTTTAGATAAAATAGCGATTAGATAACATGATTAGATTAGAATTTTATTAGGATTAGTTTGGATTCGGTTATGATTCTTCCCCGTTCTGGTGAGGGTGCACCTTTGTTGCTTTATTGAACAAAAGTGAGCGAGATCTGTTTTTTAATATATGCATTATTTTTTATCAAATCACTACTTGAACCTGAAATGTGAACCATTTCTATTATGAGGATTATCCTCAGATATCATGTCTGTAATGTTCAATACTTAAATTATAAAGAAAATGTATGTTATAATTTGAAGAAAATATCATACTGCGTCCAGGGTTCCTTACGTGCTTACCTATCTACTCTGCTTATAGGCCTACACCATTCACATCCCTTGCTAACATCATGCTAATGGCTCCTATTTCTAGATACATTCATGCTTACCGCTCCTATATTTAGCTAGCATCATGCTAACAGCTGCTATATTTAGCCAACGCCATGCTAACTGCTCGTGTCTGCAGCTTGCATAATGTTAACTGCTCCTGTATCTCGCTTACATGATGCCAACATAATGCTTGCAGCTCCTATTTCTAGCTAATATGCTAACAGCTACCATCTCTAGCTAAAATCATGTTAACAGCCCTTTTCTCCAACATGCTAACAGCCCCTATCTCTAGCTAACGTAATGCCAACAGTTCACACACACACACACACACACACACACACACACACACACACACACACACCACACACACACACACACACACACACGACACACACACACACACCACACTACGCCATACACAAAAACAAACACACACCAGTGCAGCAGTATATGTGGAGTTGATCACATGACACTCCAGAACATTCCTGTACCACCCTGGGCTGTCTCCTAGCAACCACCCCAGCCTCTCCATGGCGACACCCCCCCCCCCCCTGACCTTGGTCCCCCTGAACTTGGTCCAATTCAAAGTCCCATCATGAAGCCTGTCGTTGTCATAGAAACAACTATCTTCTTCACTACCATCACAACCATTGCAAAGGGTGAAATGTGTCGTTGATTGAGTTATCATAGCAACCATCATTACTAAAATGGTGTCTTGTTTGATATGTTGTATTATATATGTAAATTATCAATGAGTTTATGCAAATGTCGTTAATAAAACCTTGTTTGTGTTCAGAAATAAACTAATGTAAATAATGGTTTGAACTCTTTCTTTAGAATCAACACACACACAAATATCACTTGCCGCTTAAAATGTGTTTGGATATATATATATATTAATTTATATATATATATATATATATTAATTTATATATATATATATATATATATATATGTACGTGTGTATATATATATATATATATATGTGTGTAATAGCTGATGTGTTTATTTATATCTATGAATTCATTATATTATATACTGTGGCAGTGGCAGTTAAACCTACATCAATTAAAAGACCAAGTAAAACTTGTTGGAGAAGCTGACAAGCTTTCCTCCAGGGAGAAACCAGCCGTCGACGTCCCCGCGCACGCGCAGTCCAACCCACCTGATTTATCTCCCCGCGAAGCCCCTCCCTCTTCCCACTTTGATTAGCCGACCATACAGATTGACAGCTAAAACGTTTCAATAAGTGCACACGGGAGCAACAAATGCAATACAAAATCTTAACCAATCCCAGGGTCGCTACATATATATATATATATATAGATATATATATAGATTGATATATTGATAGCTTAATAGATCAATTGATAGATAGATGGATGGTTAGATCAAATATAGCAGGGGACGGATGAATAATTAATTTCCCCCTAGATTGCGGAACGAGATAAAGAGGGTTTTTGTTCAGGGGTCTAGAAAAAAAACCTTCTATCTGTGGACATTCACTTTTCAGGTTAAACAGACAGAATCGCTTGGCCATTGTTTCTGCAGACTTGCTGAACTCCAATTGCATAATTAGTTTTCACGTGTCGTGGGGGAGGAGGTGTGTGTGTGTGTGTGTGGTGTGTGTGTGTGTGTGTGTGTGTGTGGTGTGTGGTGTGTGGTGTGTGTGTGTGTGTGTGTGTTGTGTGTGTGTGTGTGTGTGTGTGTGTGGGGGGGGGGGGGGGGGGCAGGTCTTCCACCGCTCGTGTTGCTGCAAAGGGGACCGCGGCGGCAGAAAAGTTCAGCACTGTGTGTTGTGATGCCATACGCCTCTGCTGTTCTGTACGGTAACCGGCACGACCGCAAGTGGCGAGAGTTGTGATGCTGCAAAAGTTTTCCTAGTTCGGGCTGCTGGGCTGGCCCGTGCGTGCGGTACCGGAGAACGGGCGAGCACCGGAGGACACTTCAATTGTTCAATGATCAAGTGGCTGCGCTTCACTCCTGACTCAGCGTACCACCAGGTTAGTGTAACTGGAAAGGATCTGGCAAAAAACATGGGAGAGGATTGGATCTGCTGGCACAGTGGCGTAGTTGTCATGTGTTTTGCAATTGTTGTGTTTGTGAATAGGTTCGCTATGCATATTCAACTCTTAAAGTTGAAGACAAAATGGCCCGTGTGTATGCCGGTGTGGGACACCTGGGGTGAGGATGGGGGGGGAGGGGGCGAGAGGTGGGGAAAGCACACTGAGGACATGGTAGCGCGGGTGCGACCCGAACGGACTCAGGGATGGTAATGGGGAACGACCAGACATACATTACTCGGGGGTGAAGAGACTTATCGATGCACCATTCTTTAACATAATGCATGATGTCCACGTGACGTGTCGTTAAGTTCGGGGGGACAGTGCACAAACTCAAATGGCGTGAGGTGATCTTGGCGCTCCGCCACAGCGATACAACTCCGTTTGAGACTCAGCCTGTAGCATATGTTTGACTGAGTCTGGTTCCCATGGCCCCCATGACCAGAGTACTCGTAAGTTAACCGATCCTGGCTCCATGGGGCCCTTACGGTCAGAGTAATGGTTTGTTACTGGCTTCCAGGGTCTCCTCCGGGACCAAGAAGGACCCGGGGTATTTTCCCTGTTGCTTCCCAGGCCCCTCTTGATCAGAGTACTAGTGTGTTTCACTGGTTTGACTAAGTGCTAATGTACTGTTCAGGTACCCAGGGCCCTGCAGTAACTGTGCGCCAGTGGGTTTTGCTCTAACTGGCCTGACCCTCAGCTGAGTCCGGCTCAGGGTTCACCCGTGACCCGAGAGTTTGGTTGTGAGCGACAACATGTTGTCTGTGTAGACACATTGTGGACCATAACTTTGTAATGCACGTTTGTTGGTCTAGGCAGTAAACGCCTCTCTTCTCAAGTCTGGCAGGGACAGAAATAACCAGCAGACAAAAATAGTCGTGTTGACCGTCTGGGTGTGCTGAGTAAGGCCTCCCCCCTCCCCCCATCCCATCAGACAGTACAGTTAGTACCCCAACTTACGAGGGTCCGGTCCTCGCCAGGACCCTGGGCTAAAATAAAAGATGTTCGTTATTGACCCTGCTCTGACTTTAAGGATGTGAGTAGTTTGCCCTGGGATGACTTTAAGGATGTGAGCTACTGACTCTAAGCTTACACTAAGGATGTGAGCTATGGACTCTGAGCTAATATTAAGGATGTGAGCTATGGTACCTGAGCTAGCGTTAAGGATGTGAGCCGTGGACTCTAGGCTAACATTTAGGATGTGAGCTATGGACTCTGAGCTAATATTAAGGATGTGAGCTATGGACTCTGAGCTAATATTAAGGATGTGAGCTATGGTACCTGAGCTAATAAGGATGTGAGCCGTGGACTCTAGGCTAACATTTAGGATGTGAGCTATGGACTCCGAGTTTACATTTGGGATGTGAGCTTGGCTAACATTTAGGATGTGAGCTATGGACTCCGAGTTAACATTTGGGATGTGAGCTTGGCTAACATTTGGGATGTGAGCGTGGCTAACATTTAGGATGTGAGCTATGGACACAGTGATAGATGTGTCTCATAGACATTATTGACTTTCTCAGCATAAGAAAAAAATCTACAGCCACAACCAAACAGTTTTACACACACACGACACACACACCCACATCACACACACGACACACAACACAGACCAACACCAACACACACACACACACACACACACACACACACACACACACTCAACACAGTACATCGTGTACAACACACATACACAACATGGACCCCACCTTAACAGGGGCGGGCATCTTGCTCAGGAGTCAAGAAGAGGGTTGCCTGGCAACCAAAAAGGTTGCTAGTTTGATCCCCAGCTCCTACTAGCTGGGGAGTGTAGATGGGTCCCTGAGCAGCAAAATACATAACTTCTCCCAATGAGCTGGCCGTTGCTTTGCATGGCTGAGGCCGCTGTCTGTCTTTTAAATGGGTCAATTTAAGGCCATTGTTGTAAAGTGCTTTGAATGGCCTCTGGTTAGGAAAAGTGCTATATAGATCTGTGCAGTCCATTTACCGTTAACAACACACACACCTCATACAGGTGCTCTCTACTGTTGTCTCATTGTGTGTGTTGTATGGCATTGTGTTATGTTTACATTGTTATAAACAAGATTCATATCACACACTGTTAATTCAGCCCTTTTGATTAACTGATTATCCCACCACTCATGTCAGTAGATCATGAACTTCTGTCGACCTAGCATACTTTCTGAAGTCTTGCGTCAACTCTACATAATGCAAAATGCAACTCTGGCTCGCAGGGCTGTATGAAACCTTGTAGGACGTTGTGTAGCATCAAAAACCCTGGTCTGCCTACACGCCACTTATAAAGGGGTTTACTTTGGATTTCATACATTAAAGTCAGTCAA
The DNA here is from genome assembly GCA_900291075.1 of Melanogrammus aeglefinus. Classification (NCBI taxonomy): domain Eukaryota; kingdom Metazoa; phylum Chordata; class Actinopteri; order Gadiformes; family Gadidae; genus Melanogrammus; species Melanogrammus aeglefinus. The sequence continues at coordinate 88,150 of OLKM01001291.1, read as the reverse complement.
CAGGTATCTTCTATCAGAAACAGATAGTCAAAGGCAGCAGTTCTCATCTATTAAAAATACACACATGCTTACTTGTTAGTTATATGAGCCTCTTCTGAAAAATGACAAAAGTATTTGCGTCCAAACTAGAAAATGTATGCAAACCAAAACGTGTGGACACTACCACGCATAAGAAAACTACCAATATAAGCAGCACATTCAGTTCCCAGTCTGTTCCCATCACCTTCTCACCTTAAGCTGACCGAAACGCAATTCATTAATTTTCTTTGTTCAGTCCGCACCAGAGTTGTCTACTATCTTCGAAATATCTCCATAGTTGATTAAGTTGGAGTGAAAGTACCCTTCCTTAAAGGACAGACGCTTTGTGGTCTGTTGGTTAGTATCTCCACATGCAGACCCCGCTCAATTTGACGTGTTTTTTTTTATCAAGTTTAGAGGTTAGAGTCTGATATTTTTAGCAAATCAATAACATGGTTGTGCCACAATTACCTCAAACTATCAACCTGAAAGAGGAAAAATGTCAAGTCTGCACTCGTTTTATTTTCTATGGAAGATAAAAACCAAGTCTGAAATCTTTGGTGTAAACCTAAACTCTAAAAGCCATGTAAAGTCATTGTCTAGGCTGGTGTTTCATTGTTCAGTGTTTTGTGTCCCTATCCAGAAGATTGATGTCGTCCATGGCTGACCCCACTGCAATGCATCCTGGGAAGCGGCAGTGGGGGGGGCCTCCTCCAGACGGGGGGTGGGGTTGGGTCATCGTCGCCTGCTGCTTCATGGTTACAGTTTGTACCCGTGCTGTTACAAGGTAACACACACACACAACGGGGCAAATTAATTAATCACACGCTCACACACCCACACACCAACGTAGGTTACTAGGTGTCAGACGCTCAGACTTGGACGAGATAACACACACAGTTAAGGTTCCAGCCTTTGGTAAATAGATACGTTAACCTAAACAGAAAGTAGGCCAGCCAACTTCAAGTATGTCTGGTGATTGGCTTGAGGAAAACTTCAACCTGCCAAATTTCTCAACCGGTGGCATGGATCTGCGCTTATCATTATCCCCCAATGCGTCACCGATGTAGTTATGCGATGGCTGCCCTGTTGTCATTAACGAAATATGTTTACTCCAGTATGATGTGGAAGAATTTATATATAGATATGTCTGTGTGTATTTGTGGCAGAAGTTTCGTTGTCCGGTTAATTACCGGTTATTGGACCCGGAAAAAAAATGAGATGTGCACCGAAAATTCTAAATGTCCCCCGGCAGTGATGACCCAATGGAAGGAAATTCTATGCATCAATTTGACATTGTGTTTAATTATAACAACAATTGTCCATTGTGTTTAATTAATACCAACAGGTTGGTTCCATTGATTTTAGAACAATATCATGTAAACAAATGAGGGTCTCCTTGATTGACCCGAACCGGTCCCCCGCCCGGATATTTGTCTCCCACACATCTCTTAAGCACGCCCGGCAGTCGGAGACCGGGTTGTTACAGGTCCGATATGTTCACCTCGTCGGACCCACCCGAAAAGTGTGACCCAGGGGCGCTGTGGCACATTTTCTTGCAACAACGCACTTGCATTTTAACCAAGAATCCTAAATGAAACATAAAGATCTCCCCCACCAGTGGGTAATCTTCTTTTCTGAATACTAACATTAATTTCAAACAGCATTTAACACAGTAGCCTATAAGTAGGAAATGCTCAAAGGTAAATTAAGCGTAATTAAACACTGACTGTAGCATTTAATGGGTAAAGAGGAGCCAACAGTGAAAGGACCTGTACTAAACGCTCGCTGTTCCATTGTAACGGGTCTGTTAAAATGCAAATGTTCAAAATCAA
>OLKM01001291.1:57500-81200 GCA_900291075.1 Melanogrammus aeglefinus | reverse complement strand
CCACCACACCGCCACGTGGTTACTCAGGTGTCAGACGCTCAGACTTGGACGAGATAACACACACAGTTAAGGTTCCAGCCTTTGGTAAATAGATACGTTAACCTAAACAGAAAGTAGGCCAGCAACTCCAAGTATGTCTTGGTGATGGCTTGAGGAAACTTCAACCTGCCAAAAATTTCAACGGTGTGCATGGATGGCTATCATTATCCCCCATGCGTCCGGATGGTAGCTCTGATCTGCCCTGTGTCATTACGAAATATGTTTACTACACCAGTATGATGTGGAAGAATTTATATATAGATATGTCTGTGTGTATTTGTGGCAGAGTTTCCGTTGTCCGGTAATTACCGGTCATTGACCGGAAAAAAATGAAGATGACATCCGAACATTTAAAGTGTCCCCGGTCAGAATGACCAATGAAATAATTCGATGCACACATTTGACTTGTGTTTAATTATACAACAGTGTCCATTGTTTAACAATTCATAGTCTAAAACAATGAGGGTCTTGATTGACCCCAGACCGCCCCGCCGATATTTCCCACCAACATCCTTGAGACCGGGTGGGCCGGGTGTCTACACCGATTCTGCGGACCCACACGAAAAGTGGTGACCCGCACAAACGGGGCGCTGGTAGCAAACATTTTCTGCAACAAGCATGCATTTTAAGCAAAGAATCTAAATGAAACATATAAGATCTCCCCCACCAGTGGCGTATCTTCTTTCTTGATACTGAACATAATTCAAACAGCATTTACACAGTAGCGCTATATAAGGAAATGCTCAAGGCTAAATCAGCAGTAATTTAACACTGACTGTAAGCATTTTAATGGGTAAAGGAGCAACAGTGAAGGGCCGTACTAAACGCCCTGTCATGTACGGGTCTGTAAAATTGCCAAATCAAAATCAATTAACGTGGTATTTTTTATTCACACAGCATTTAGTATCAGAAATGGTAATGGTTGCGGAGGGTGATATTATGTTTTATGTATGTTTTTGTTCATGCCTGTCTAACGCTTCAAACTTCGTGCATATGGCACGAACATCTGCGACAGCGCCCTGGGGTCACACTTATCGGTGAGGTCAGACACGGATACGGTTAACACACGGCCTTTGATCGAGCGTTGTGTAGCTTGTTTTTGTTATCATTGGTCCTGATACTCTCTGAGGAGGAAATCTATGGTGTCACAAAACAGCAATATATTATAGACCTTTATTACACTGTTGTCTTTCTCAATGCCCAGCGGAGCTCGCTCCGTTCACTCTGTCATGGGTAGTCTGGCTGATCACGGAAGTGGCCAGCCACGTCTAGTCTCGCTTCTAGCGGACCGATCCTTTGGCCGCGACTCCTCCCCGTTCCGGATTGAGAATCGATCGCGGGACAAAAAAAACAATACGAGATTTTGTTCTTTTTTTATCTATAAAATTTATCTCTCTCATACATAGGCGACTACTACGATCGAAATGTTTTTTTGTGGCGGTTTGGGATTGCGGCCTTTCTGACAGCCCTCTGAACCTCAAGAGTTAGTTAGTCCCTCTTCGTGCCTTGTAAGCACCAATAGGCTTTTCACCAACCGAACGCACAATGCTGCGCCATGTTCTGTTTGCCCATGCTTGCACTATGGCCCAGGACCATCCCAGTTGGTTTCCATCTCCCTCTTCCACACGATCGTCTCATGTCTCTTCTCTCGGTCGGACCTGTAGTCTTTCTTGTTTCCTTGTTCAGGTCGATGGTTCATCTCATGCGCCCCACCTTGGGATAGCGACTATGGGTCCATTCTGCAATGAGGCACATGTGCGACTCCCACATCCACCTTCTGTTAACCATTTGACAGGGGTTCACATGTCTGTTCTATCACTGTAGATTCTATCAGTGAGAGTTGTCCAGGCAAAGTAATTCCCAGTATCGCTCCTTACAGGCTTTGAGAGTCTGGAATACGTCTAGCTGTGGCAGATGGTCTCGTGTCACTCTTCCATGGATTCTGCCTCCATACAGGAGAACCCCGAGGGACGTTGCTCTTGAATATCCTCAGCTTTGTCTTCATGCTGATCTTGTGAAGTCTTCCATATTTTATCTTAGTTTGCTGCAAACGCTCCCTAGCCTTAATTGATCCTGCTCCTGGACATCTGCCCCCTGAATCTCCATCCATCTGTTGTTATTTTAACCTCGCCTACAGAGCATGGTGAATTCCTGCTACCTCTTCCAACGTTCATTGTTATTGATGGTGAGCGGCTGGTTGGATTTTGAGTTATTTTCATGACTTTAGTCTTGTCACTGTTGATATTTAGCCAATCTGTTTGCCATCTGTTGCTTAAGCTCTTCTGTTTTGCGCTTGGATGTCCTTATTGCGCGATTCAGCCTAACAAAGCAATTATCATCTCGCAAAATCAACTGTTCCTCGCAGCAGAGTTTCTGTGCATGTCCACGATATTCCGTCTTTTGTTGTTTCCCCTTGTTATCTTTCATAAGCCCGTCTAGTGCAAAGTGAGAAAAGTAGTGGGGATAGCAAACAGCCTTTGCTTGACTCCTGTTTTTATAATGGATTTCTTCAGTGAGATTGGATTCCCCAACAGATAACTTTGGCACCAAAAGTCTCTGTATAGCATCTTGATTATAGAGATGATTTTGGTTGGGAATTCCAATATAATGACTTAGAATAATTTTCCACAGTGCTGTTCTGTTGATGCTGTCAAATGCTTTAGCAAAGTCAATGAACCTCAAGAAGTTCCGTCAAAATAATTTCCCCTCCGGCACTATTTTGCATGGACGCCGCTGGCTGCTTCCCGGGTTTAGCCCCGCCCTACGACTATTGTGATTGGTTTTAAAGAAATTAAAAACAGGCCCGCCCAGTTTCCCAACGGATAGACGGCTCGAGGTAGCGTGGCTCCAGACCATTCTACTTACTGTAGTTTGGTCTGGCTTTGCGAGACTACCTCATGGGTAGTAAGTAGTCCGGTGACTGGTCAACCCCATCGTCTTCCGTTGCTAAGCGACGTCAACGTCGTTGGCGGACTATTTCACTGATCAACACTACGAATGAAGTGTTTTTTCGTTTTGACAAGTAGCTTTGTAATAAGCAGGATAATGTATAGAACGGAGCCGGTCATTATCGTAAATAAGCCCCGAAGACACCTCCGCTGCGCGCCGGTGTCCTGTTCGCCCTGTCGGGGCTTATATTCCCAGATAATGACCGGCGTTCTATACATCATTTCTTGTGTAACAAATGTGTACAAAGTTACACATGTATTAAAAAAAAAAAGTCGGGTTGAAATCGGGCTCGGGCTCATAATTACAGTGAACGTGTCGGGCCAGGCCGGGCTCGGGCCGGTGCGGGTGTCGTGCCAAAAAACGACTGCCTGCCAGAAAACGACTGACCCCAGCGAGAACGCCCATCGGGGTCTTTTGCTGTGGAGAGAGTAGGTACCACCCCGATGGGCGTGTAGGTAGTGGTACCACCCCGATGGGCGTGTAGGTAGTGGTACCACCCCGATGGGCGTGTAGGTAGTGGTACCACCCCGATGGGCGTTCCCGCTGGGGTCAGTCGTTTTCTGGCAGGCAGTCGTTTTTTTGACACGACACAGGCTTGTTTTCCTGGGGCCGATCTGAGCTCTGATGAAGCCCGCTCAGCGAAGCCGCCTTGGGGCAGGGAGGGTACTATGCGCACTGCACGCAGCAGAGGCACTCTCGATACACCTGACTGGTCAGCAGCGGCACGCGTCACTGCTGCCAAATATCGAAAGAAGTTTAAAAAAATTTTTTTTGAAATTAAACGTTCCAGGTCACATGACCGGCACCAATTGTTTTCTAGCAGAAACTCTGATTTGTTAATCTCTCTCTCTCTCTCTCTCTCTCTCTCTCTTCTCTCTCTCTCCTCTCTCTCTCTCTTCTCTCTCTCTATCTCTCTCCTCTCTCTCTCTCTCTCTCTCTCTCCTTCTCTCTCCCCTCCCCCTCTCTCTCTCTCTCTCTCTCTAGGTGTATCTCTATCTTCTTTGTAGAATTCCAGGCACATTTTGGAGGAGACTATTCTGGGACTGCCTGGATACACAGTCTAGTAGACTGTACCACTATGCTCTGTGGTAAGACCCAGAACTGTCCCATAATACAGAAGCAGGAATTGACCACTATCTAGAGCCAGGGCTGTAGCATTATACAGTATTATATAGAACCAGGACCGTACCATTATATTATGCAGAACCATGACTGCACCATATGGTTGTAGCTCCCCTGGGCAGCGCTATAGTAACCAGGCGGTCCAACCCAGTGATTCAATTTATGTGTGTGTGTGTGTGTGTGTGTGCGCTTCAGCCACCTAGTGGTCCATCCAGGGATTACATTTATATGTTTGTGTGTTTGTGTGCGTGTGTGTAGCTCCACTAGGTAGCGCTGTAGCCACCGGGTGGTCCAGCTAGGGACTGTATTTATATGTGTGTGTGTGTGTGTGTGTGTGTGTGTGTGTGTGTTTGTTGTGTGTTGTGTGTGTGTGTGTGTGTGGTGTGTGTGTGTGTGTGTGTGTGTGTGTGTGTGTGTGTGTGTGTGTGTGTGTGTGTGTGTGTGTGTGTGCGTGTGTGTGTAGCGCCACTAGGTAGCGCTGTAGCCACCAGGTGGTCCAGCCGGGTGTCGGTGGTGCTGGGGGGTCTCCTGTCCTCCTCGGGTCTCCTGCTCAGCTCCTCTTCTGCACCAGCCTGGAGGGTCTCTACCTCTCCCTGGGCGTCATCACTGGTAACGTGTACTAACTACTATTACTATTGTTTCATACTACATATACTCACTGGTAGTGTATGTATTACCTTACTTTATGCTATAATACAGTTACTATTATGCTATAGTGAGGTCAGAGAGTGTGAGGTCACGTGATTAGGATGGTCTCCTGGTGACGGCTCGGGTTCTACGCGCTGACTTCACAGAGGGGCGCTCTTCTGCGAGCGGCGTACAGATTAAAACGTCCGAGAGGGCTGTCCCCGAGGGCTGACACTGTGTCGCGTCGCTGCTCTGATTGGTTGGGGGTCGTTCGGACGGCGTCCGGAGGCGTCATGGCCGGCGCGCGTTGATAAGGCCCCGCGGGATTGTATCAAGAACTGAGAGGTTCCAGACTAATTGGGTCCAGAGCAATCGTCTGATATTAATAGCGCATTCCGAAATAACAGACCTCTGAAGGCCTTCATTTACTATTCATAATCAAGTATTCAACAAAGCTGTTTAGTAAACTACTAAATACACTATTTATGCTGTATATATAATAATGTTTATATTATATTATATGTTATCTATACTCACTAGCATATTATTATATTATACACTCTCTCCCTCCCTCTCTTTTCCACCTCCTAGTATAAAAATAATATGTATATCTACTATAACTAAACTGAAAATATACTCCCTGATATGTACTATGGTGTAGTATACAGTATACAGACTGTGTGTGTGTGTGTGTGTGTGTTTCCCCCAGGTGTGGGCTTCGCCCTGTGTTACACCCCGGCCATCGCCACGGTGGGCTGCTACTTCAGCCACCGCAAGGCGCTGGCGTACGGCATCGCCATGTCGGGCAGCGGCATCGGCACCTTCCTCCTGGCCCCGGCTGTCCAGCTCCTCATCGACCACTACAGCTGGAGGGGCGCCCTCCTCATCCTCAGCGGCTTCGTGGCCAACCTGTGTGTGTGTGCGGCGCCCTGCTTCGCCCCAACGCCCGCCGCCACAACCCGGACATGGAAAGGGGTACGGAGCAGCGGGGGGGGGGGGGGTGTTGGGGATCCCTTGCTTCGAAGGTGGTACCGTTGACACAGAAATCTGTATTTTTCTTCAAAATTGTAACGACAAATATAGAGGCGACATTGTCATCTTGTTTGTAGTCAATGAACGAGACGAGGGGGCTCAAGTGTCGTCGCTACGAGTCAATTCACATCAACGGTGTTCTCTTCTGTCCTGCCCAAAAACAAACGTATAATCGCTTGTTTTTTTGAATCGAATCCATTTTGTGTTGCCACTCCAAAAAGATTTCCCCGCTGATTCCTGTCCCTAGTGAGGGCAGCGGACAGCAGAAGTTGCTCATGAGAGGACAGACACATACAGACAGGGGAGGGCAGAGAGACAGGTAGATGGCGTGAACAGAGATGTGATGTGAACTGTCTTGTCTCCAGGTGACCAGTCCCAGGGGGAAAAACCCCCGAAGGAAACGTCGCTCCTTCAGGATCCGACTCTCCTTAAGGATCCTACTCTCCTTAAGGATCCGACTCTCCTTAAGGAGCCTTCAGTCGCCGCCTCGCTGACGTCTCCCCAGCGGCCCCCAGGAGCTGCCGTCGCAGACCACGCCCCCTCTTCCAGCTGCAAGCCAATCGGAGGGCGGCGTCTCAGTTCCTGCTTCCTGTCCAGCAGGGACTACAGGTTCCTGTTGCTGCCTGACTTCCTGTGTCTGGCTGTGTCCTTCCTGTTCCTGGCCAGCGGCTGCAGCCTGCCCTTCGTGTACCTGGTGCCCTACGCTCTGAACTCTGGGGTCAGCAGCCAGAACGCGGCGCTCCTCATGTCCACCCTGGGGGCCGTGGGCATCGTGGGAAACATCACCTTCGGGTGGCTCACCGACAGGAGGTACCGTTATGCTGTATAAAATGGCCGCAGTATGTATTATACTGCAGTATTATAGTCGGTGTGTATAGTAGCCTGGCCTGCGTGGGCTGGGGATGGCTCAGTTATAGAAGCTTCATTCCTGTTTTACTTTATTATACTGTAGTATAATAAAAGGGGTCATTCCGTTCAGCGATTCTGATGCTGATGTAAAATACTGATACGTGTGACCCCAGAACAATTTGTTCAATTATAATTATTATATTATTTATTATATCACTATCATAAAAAATATCGGTATGTATCTGTGTTCTTTTGTGGAATCTTGCAAACCGTAACCGTTTCCGATTTCATAGTCGTTGCAAGGCGCTCTGTGGCTCGTGCTTCTCTGTAGTGCTTCTCTATAGTGGTCATCTATAGTGGTCATCTATAGTGGTCATCTGTAGTGGTCATCTATAGTGGTCATCTATAGTGGTCATCTATAGTGGTCATCTATGGCTTACCCTCATGAGGGGGATGGCTTAATGACAGTGGGTACTTATTAGAATGTAGTACTATACAAGCAATACATTTAATGTGTGTGTGTTGCGTGTGTGTGCGTGTGTTTGTGCGCGCAGGTGTCTGAAGCCATATCGACGGGCGTGCTACACCTTTGCCGTGGGGATGGAAGGTGTGTGCTGTGTGTGTGTCCCCTTGCTCTGCACCTTCTCCCAGCTCCTCCCTTTCGCCGTCCTCTACGGGTACTTCGACGGGGCCTACGTGGCTCTCATCCCCGTGGTAACCAGTGACGTCGTCGGCCCCGCACACCTCTCCTCCGCTCTGGGCGTCGTCTACTTCCTGCACGCCTTCCCCTACCTGCTGAGTCCGCCCGTAGGAGGTAACACACACAGTAACGCACACCATATACACAGACACACACACACGCTCAAACCGTACGCAGAAACACACAAGTATAAAACATAGTCACGCACTCACACTAGAGGTCTTCGGAAAAAACCGACAACCCGAAAACCGAGGTTCCGACCCGACCCGGCTCGGGTTTGGGTCCACTCACAAGAAGTGACTCCGGGGGCGCGGGTCGGAACCGGTGGAGTGTTTGTCTCGGGTCCCGGGTCTCTTTTGTGAAAGGCCGGGTGTCCTACAGTACCCGAGAGGACCCGGCGATGGTTTAAACAATCGAGTTGCCGTGTAGCGCGTTGTTACCGCAGTAACGTTACGCTCTGCAAAGCACAATGAAACTCCAAATTATAATGTTAAATTAAACAAGAGGAAATGTTCTACTGGATTAGCATTAGCACCGGCTAAGAAGGATTACAGTACATGACCATCTAAACAAGAAAATGATGACGTGGATTTATTTATGTTTACATCACGTTATGGCCAGGGGTGGGGGCTGGCAGCGGCCGCAGCCGGACTACGTTTAGGTAAGAAACAGAAAGTAATAGCTTATAAAAACAAGTCTTATTTAACGCTAGACAACTTGTATTAAATCATAAAGCAACTCGGGCATTTTGGGTCCACGGGTTTTTAAGGGTTCGGTTCGGTTTCGGAACTCGTATTTACAATAACGGCTCGGGGCCAGTCGGCTCCGGGTCCAATTTTCACGGGTCCATTTGGGTTCGGGTCCGTCAAATTGGACCCGTGAAGACCTCTAACTCACACGCAAACACACTCCCACAAACACACACAGTAACACACACACACACAACACACACACACACACACACACACACTCTCAAACAAACACACTCATTACACAAAGTAATACACACCATATACACACACACTGTATAACGTATAGTAAAACACACTTTAATCAAAAGCAAAAGTTGTGCAAAGCACTTGGGCATGCTGGGCTTGGTAACCCTGTCAGTGGTGTCACCACAGCTATATCTGTGTGGGGAAATTAGAAGTGGTTGCATCACTCTTGCAGCTGTCAGCCTGCAGCCTGATTATGCAATACTAAGTAGACAAACAAGAAGAGTGGTAGGTTATCCTGCTCAGGACACTCATTAATAGTCTGTCAGCATCTCTACATCCCGAGCAGCCATTACTGGCTAGAAATAGCTGACAAGTTATCTAACTAGCCTCCATGGCAATCGCACCATTTAGCCTACCTAGAAAAAAAGCTAACTAGCCTCGATAGCAACCAAGCTAACTAGCCTCGATAGCAACCAAGCTAACTAGCCTTGTTATCAACTATCTAAACATCCTCCCTCAGTAGCAGCCAAGCTGTCTAGCCTCCCTTGCAGTTGATCTTACTAGCCTCTATGCCAGGCAAACTTATTAGCTTCAATCTGCTCCATCCTACCCCACACGGATGGCTAATAGAATAGGAGCTACTAAAAACAGCTTCTCAACATCTGGCCAGCGTACCAGTCATTGATGCATGACCTTTGACCTGTGCTCCTCTTCTGCAGGATGGTTGGTCGACACGACAGGAAGCTACGCTGCCACCTTCTTCCTCAGTGGTACCGCCCTCCTGACCAGCTCATTGGTTCTCTCCACCATCGCCTGGATACGACACTGCAGGCGCCACACGTCATCGAAGGCGTCCCCCATAGCAACCAAGGCTAACACCTCTAAGGACACTGAGCCCCTCCCACTTGGCCTAGCCAACAAACCAGACTGCTTCATTGTTTTTAACAAAGATGCTAAAGACGCGACGCCGACAGACAGCCAGGCGACGGCTTCCTAGCAGTGGCTCGCAGTGTGATGCTAGAGATGCTACGCATAATGGCTGCATAGCAGCAGCTCGCACTGTGATGCTAGAGATGCAAAGCCTAGTTAATGGCAGTGGACCAAAGTACTAGCAATACCAAAGAGCATTCAAAGAGTAAGTGATTAAATACCTCAAAGGAAAAGTATGGCTGATCAAATGTGACAGGGTGAATTTATGGAATTGGAAATTCTACCATAATGGACTTTATGGTATTGGACTTAGAAATTTGACCTAACAACCTAATCATATTGTACAATTGTTTTGTTGCCAAGTGTATCAGGAAAGCAGGCCGGCTTAATGGGATATGAATCAAAAGTCACATTTGCCATTATTCCCTGCTCACGGTGAGCTTGTTAAGATGATAAAGGCCCCGTAGACTTTGAACAACATCAGAATTGGTGTTATAATTGTTATTGTTATGTTATGAGCATTGGAACGAAAAGAATTTCCCCCCGGGGATCAATAAAGTATTCTGAATCTGAATCTATAGCACCCCAGAAAATGGCAGGTCTATAGCCAACTTGAAGCGCCACATTGGTCCTCCCATCCCCACAGCGTCACACGGTACACACCTGTACTGTACCTGTACTGTACCTGTACTGTACCTGTACTGTACCTGTACTGTACCTGTACAGTCAAATTGTCTCACAGGCCCCCTGGGCTTGTTCTCATCCCTCAACGGAGCGCGTTGAATGGCGTGCTTTGACTGTGCTTCCGATAGAGGGATGTCTGCTCCCGTTTGCTTTGTCAAACCCATCGTCAAAAGTCTTTACATTTCAATCTCAATTTCTTCATTGTTCTAGTCTTGTTCTGAAGTTTCTCTCTCTATTAACTGACATATACAGCCTATAGAAAGTAAGAGAAAGGATATGGGAAGTTCAGTAGACCAGATGTGCCTTCTCTCAGCCCACACTGCTGCCTGCAATTGGGTAACATTAATGATTGAGTTAGGAATCAGCCCTCATACAGTGCCTTGACTATTGTTCCCTGTGTTCAACCACCTATGCAAACCCAGCAGTTCCAAAGTATATCTGTCCTGACACCCGGTTAAAGAGTTATTGGTGGTCGAGCTACAGGCCAAGTGTAGAAGAACAGAAATCGGAGGTCAATAAGGTAGTACCGTACCTGATAAATGTTTCACAACTAACACCCTGAATGCTTCTAACTGTTGAAGGGCTTATAATCTTCTTTCTATTTAAATTTGGGGACTGTTAAATATTGTTCAACTTATTGTTTCCTTGTTCCATGTTTCAATGAGCTTTATTTTTGTTGTTTGACATATTTTTGTTGTTGTCCGAACCGAATCATTGTACTTGTGCCATGAGCTTAATTACTTTGTATTATCAGGGACCTGAATGTGATAATCTATATGTCTTGCCATGGTCCTAACACTTGATTTTACAAAAGATGTAAACTTTTTCTCTTTAGGTTGAGGTGGATGTAGTTTTCCTTGTTGACCAGAAGAGGGAGACTGATATTCTTTGTAACCACCAAAGCATTTCTCTCAGCCTACTTGACAAACTGACTTCCTTCTAACTCAGGAACATGTTCTATTGGATAGAAAATATCCAATCGAGAAATAATGAAAATTAATAAATATCTTACCATATTTTTGCAATCTTTTTCATCTCAAATCCAAAAACCGGATTACTGAGTATATGTGGTTGTTTGTTAACTTTGTACTTTGAAGTAGTTAACAGTCGTAACTCCAATGTACGATTGAACAACCTTTTGAAAAGGATAATTAATTATCATTGTATAAAAATGCTGCTGATTACGGATACTTGATTTTCAAAAGTACTAAAGTAGGCTACTAAGTAGGCTACTTTTCGGTTCCACATAAACCTAATGAACAAGGGGACATCTTAAGCCCAGAACGTTTTATAGAAAAGGAAAGATTTTTTGGCAAATTGATTTGCGAGCTTGCTTCACCAATGATGTGAGTAATATTGAGACTGGGCCAACTTACCGTTACATTATAAACTTTCATGCTAGCGCGAATTTTTTCCTTCCCAGGGGAATACATGAACGCCTCGACATGTTCCGATTGGTAGTGATTTCTCTTCGAAATTTATTTATTTTCATTTTGAAAGAAACAACACATGGAAGCAATGGAGAACCCCATCTCTCGTTCGGTTGATTAAGAACTGAAAATCCGGGACAACGTGATGTTTTCACTTTTGTAGGCCTACTCTTCGAATTAAATCCAAGCATGGTGGAATCACCATGTTCGAACCAAAAGTGTCTTGAACCTTTTTTCTTTTTTACAATAAGGAACGTTACTTTACCACTGCACCACCAAGACATTTGCTTAAGAGATGCAGCCGGATATTATAATTGAAATAGCATTAATCACACAATGACTTTATGATGAAAACCACCAGGACCTGAACCCTGGTCTCCCAACAGATTAATTCTCAGATCCTATCACTGCACCAACAGGACACTTTTGTCACACTACAAAAACGTGTTGGACTGTATCACATCTCACTCTATCTCTACCGCACACGACCCACCCATCTCTCTCTCTCTCTCTCTCTCTCTCTGCACCTCCACTCCACCCCAAATTATTTTGCACTACATTGGACGACCACTGGGGTACCAAATGCTAATCTCGCCGAGAGCACCAAAACGGTCAGACCGGCCCTGCTACGATGCACGAGCGCTGACCATTGAGTCATCTCGCCTCCTCCCTTGCGACCATAACCTCTTTCTATTGTTGAGTGACCAACACGTTCTCAGGAAGCACTTTTAATTGTGATTCTCCTGTAGGTAATATTCAACAGCTGTAAATAAAGGCAGAAGAGAGCAAGGTTAATGAAATTAAAAAAGAAACCCCATAAAACCTCACCTCTCTCTGACAGGCATGATGACGATGATTGATTGATTGATTAGTCCCTGATCCGACTTGACCCCAATATATTCTCTCGACACCTTTAATTGTTTCACGGAAAGAATAACACATTTTCTACATCATTGTTTACGTCTCTGCTTGTCTCGCATGCCTCACCTGGAGTTATCTGGCACCCCCGAGGGGAGGAAGGGGGGGTGTCACACTAGAGAACCGCCTACAAAACTGTAGATGGGCGGTTAACCTTTTCCAATCATTATTATGGATATTAATAAGGAGTTGCATGCTAAATGTATATTGTAGTGATAGTGTGGGGCGGGGAAGGGGGGGAGGCTTGAGTGCAGGGTCCTGGCCTTCTATCATCAGCTGCTTTTGTCATCGTTTTCCATGTTTTATTCATTAAGTTAAATGAATGTTGCACTTTTGGGGAGAGTATACTCCACTGAAACCAGCCGGTGTCTTCCCCGCCAACCTAAGATGTTTGTTAGTCAGTTAAAGGCCATTAAACTAAGCTTCTTTGGTTCTATCATTTTCAACATGGTGGTGGTTTACCCCAACCTACCGATTTTCTTTTGACTTTTCCTTTTAAACACACTTTCTCCTAACTTAACTCTAATATCTAATGACTCACCTTTTCAACTCTTTAGTTTGGTCAATTCATGTTAAATCCAATTCCATTGGTTTTCATCATGTGTTATAAGGTCATACAAATATATTATTTGACCTCCAAAATATATTGATGGTAACATAGTTAATAAATACACAAATACATAATAAGATCAACAGGCTTAGCACACAGTATGACGTTCTTCGTTATTTTAAAATTATACTTGGCCAATGGGCGCGCGAGTGTGTGTGGGCGTGCGTGCGTGTATGTGTGTGCCCGTGTTAATTAGTTTGTGCGTGTGTGCACGCGTGTGTTTGCGTGCACGTATATTTGTGAGCGTGCGTGCATGCGTGTGTGTGTGTGTGTGTGTGTGTGTGTGTGTGTGTGTGTGTGTGTGTGTGTGTGTGTGTGTGTGTGTGTGTGTGTGTGTGTGTGTGTGTGTGTGTGTGCGCGCGTGCATTTGTGTGGGTGCGTGCATGCGTGCGTGCGTGTGCGTGCGTCCCAAATGGAGGGCGTGCAGTGCAGTCTTTAATAGGTCACTAATATGCATTAGCGTATTTATCTCATAGAACAGATGGCCGTCGTTGCTCCGCTCTCCTCCAGTCAATCGAATCAGGAGATTGAATAAGGGGGCCGAGATGCTGTCGGGACGGGACGCGGTGAGGGCGGGCCGCTCGTGTCGGCGGGATGGGCGTGGAGAACAGATCCTCGTCCCACCGGCCGCTCCTCTCACTTTCATGCACCTTCTCAGCTCCTAGGGTCGCGTCGGTCGGTACCGCAGTCATTGGTCTCCTTCAGAACTAAAGTAGCCCTACTCCAGAACTTTAGTAGGCTACCCCAGAACTGAAGTAGGCCCACCACACAGTCCTCTGGAGGCTTCGCCACACACATAGTGCTCCTGGATCATTTCTGTTCAGCTAGACGTTATCCGTTTTAAGTGCCGCAGTTGCCTGGAGCGCAACAGCGAAGTCAACTGCGCTCAACCGTGGAAACCACTGGTGCTAACTGTTGCTCAGTGGCTTTGATTTGGTTTTTGGGGCGCAAACTACAGACTGAGATGCCGCGGAGTGTCCAGATGGGGGCCGTGTTCCTGGCGCTGCTCCTGGGGGCGGTGAGTCCATCTCACACCTGCTGCCACGCTTTACTACACGCATCATTTACAAACGCACTGAAACGGAAAATAATGTCTTAATTAATTTGTTGAATCAGAGTTGTACAATTCTTTTTCGGTAACTTCGTCCCAGAAGCATTTTGAATCAAACGTATGAAAAGTTTATCCAGCCCTTATTACGCATCGAGCGCTGCAGCCAGGGTCGGATAAGTGTTACGTTAGGGGGGTGAGAAAGGGTTAAGCTTGGGGTCTGGCTTGGGTTGGGTTAATGTTAGGGTCGGGGCTGGGTTAAGGTTGGTGTCTGGTTTAGGTTTTTAGGGTTAGCTTCTCGGTTGGGTTAAGGTTAGGGTCTGGGTTAAGTTAAGGTTCTGGGTTGGGTTAAGGTTAAACTCTGGGTTAAGTTAAGGTTAGGGTTAGGTGGTTTGGGCCTTCTACATGTCACCCTCCTCCCCGCTCATCTACTCCTCCCATTCTCTCTTCCCCGCTCATCCCATCTTGTCTTCTCTTCTCCCCCTTCTTTCCTGCTCCCCTCCACTCCTGTCTTTCACCCACTTTTGGATACATTTCTAAAATCCGATTTATTTTAACTTGATTGAAATTAATGTTCAATCAAGATTTTCGCTATATATGAGTCTTTACCTTCATCTATAGCCAGACTATGAGTCTGTATCTTCCTCTATAGCGATGAGTCTGTATTTCCTCTATAGCTATGAGTCTATACCTTCCTCTATAGCTATGAGTCTGTACCTTCCTCTACAGCTATGAGTCTGTACCTTCCTCTATAGCTATGAGTCTGTACCTTCCTCGATAGCTATGAGTCTGTACCTTCCTCTACAGCTATGAGTCTGTACCTTCCTCTATAGCTATGAGTCTGTACCTTCCTCTATAGCTATGAGTCTGGTACCTTCCTCTATTAGCTATGAGTCTATACCTTCCTCTATAGCTATGAGTCTGTACCTTCCTCTACAGCTATGAGTCTGTACCTTCCTCTATAGCTATGAGTCTTGTACCTTCCTCGATAGCTATGAGTCTTGTACCTTCCTCTACAGCTTTCTACTCTTATGACAGTCTGTTACCTATAGCATGAGTCTGTACCTTCCTCTATAGCTATGAGTCTGTACCTTCCTCTATAGCTATGAGTCTGTACCTTCCTCTATAGCTATGAGTCTGTACCTTCCTCTATAGCTATGAGTCTGTACCTTCCTCTATAGCTATGAGTCTGTACCTTCCTCTACAGCTATGAGTCTGTACCTTCCTCTATAGCTATGAGTCTGTACCTTCCTCTATAGCTATGAGTCTGTACCTTCCTCTATAGCTATGAGTCTGTACCTTCCTCTACAGCTATGAGTCTCCATCTTTCTCTATAGCCAGGCTATGAGTCTATACCTTCCTCTATAGCCAGGCTATGAGTCTGTGCATTTCTCTATAGCTATGAGTACCTTCGTCTTCAGTGGCGGTTCTAGACCCATGTTATAGGGGGGCTAAGGAGGGGCCACTGTTTAACCAGAGGGGCACAAAAAAAGGCAAACAATTATATTTAAAGATTATAAACTTTACTTTACTCTGAAATCATCTAACATTTAATCTGTACAAGAGTTTATAACTTCACCAGTCTATTTTTCTGTCAAACTATCTTAAATTAATGGAGCTTATTCACTAAATCATCAAAATCATGTAAACATTTGTTTTGTACAAGCGTGCAAGAGAAGTAGGGGCATAAAAAACATAAAATACAGAACAGGGTAAAACATACAGTGTGTCTGTGGAAAAAAAACCTCCAGGGAAACGAAGTGCAAAACAATGTGCCATTTCCTATTTATTTTATCAGTTTGAGTGTGGAGAAACTGTGATCCCAAGAGGCTGAGCTTACAGGAAGGGCTACAGCAATCTTGCAGAGTCTAAAGAGCTCAAAGAGATGAGAGATGTTCTACTGTTCTTTCCTCATTTCATGATAGCTGCTATTAGAAGAAAGAAAAAGTATGGGCATGCATTAGATATCGTTACATAACCCTCCCTCCCTACTTAACACGGGCAGATAGCCTTCTACTCTTTACTCAGATGTAATCGTTATCCCAATGCCACAGCCAAAACGAATGAAAATATGTGGTAAACATCACAACATTATGTAGCCTAGACCTAGCAAGGATACTGACATTTGGATGCTCACTTCTGCTTCGATGAGTTTGCTTAGATATAATTTAGTTTCTAAATATCTCGAGAGCAGACATTTAAAAACTTAATTTCATCATCAGTGTGAGGAACTAACACAAGTTCGGAGAAAGGAATTAACACATTAACATGTGCAAGAACAACAAGTCAGTTACGAAATGAAATCGCCATTGTTCTATGCTATGAGTCTACCTTTCGATGAGTCTGCACCTTTCTCTGTAGCCAGGCTATGAGTCTATACCTTTCTCTATGAGTCTGTACCTTTCTCTATAGCCAGTCTATGAGTCTGTACCTTTCTCTATAGCCAGTCTATGAGTCTGTACCTTTCTCTATAGCCAGTCTATGAGTCTGTACCTTTCTCTATGAGTCTGTACCTTTCTCTATAGCCAGTCTATGAGTCTGTTCCTTTCTCTATAGCTATGAGTCTGTACCTTTCTCTGTAGCCAGGCTATGAGTCTATACCTTTCTCTATGAGTCTGTACCTTTCTCTATAGCCAGTCTATGAGTATGTACCTTTCTCTATAGCCAGTCTATGAGTCTGTACCTTTCTCTATGAGTCTGTACCTTTCTCTATAGCCAGTCTATGAGTCTGTTCCTTTCTCTATAGCTATGAGTCTGTACCTTTCTCTGTAGCCAGGCTATGAGTCTATACCTTCCTCTCTAGATATGAGTCTGTACATTTCTCTATAGCCAGGCTATGAGTCAACTCCCCTCCCTGTTTGCAATGCTTCACTAGAACCGGCCGTAGCTTTCCCAGCTTTTCTAAGGGGATGTCAGACTCAGCGCACACAGCCACAAAGCCCTGAATAAATTCTCGTCTCCAATCTGCGGATGCGCTTGCACTAGTAATGGTGGTCAGAGGAGGCTTGCTCTGGCTAGCAGGCTGCTTTGCCTTGTTCTTCACATGGGGCTTCAGCCTTTAAGTGGTCCTCACACATATTTGTACGGTCCAATCAATAGTATGTTGACAGAATTTGCAAAACAGTTTACCCCCAACTCATAAAAGTCCCGGTATTGATCTGCGCTGAAATTAGGATTTAGGGTTGAATTCTTTAGTTTTTGAGTGCGCTCTTTGACACGTTTCTATCAAAACACTCAGATCGAAAATGATTGTTGTATTTATGCCTACTCATCTGTAATTCTACAATTATTAAATCATTTAGAGTACTACAATGATCAGGCCTACATTTTATTATCCTTTTTTTTTTATAAATTTCCACCAAAATATGGAAAATTTGCAAACTCTGCAATGCTCTAATGTTCTACAGTGGATTCATTCTAGTACTACATTTTGCAATTCCGTCTGCAATTTCCACGTCGCAGAAATCATAGGGCAACTATATATATATATAAAAGTATATATATAAGTATATATCAACTGTACTGTACTCATTATAGGGCGTTGATGATTGGTCTGTTGGTTGGCAGGTGGGAGCTTCAGCCAATCAGGCGGCGTGTCCTTCTGGTCAGCTGACCACGGACGGGGTCTGCTGCCTTGAATGTCTACCTGGAGAAGGAGTCACCAAGGCCTGTGGAGCGACGCAGACCGTCTGCGAGCCCTGCATAGACAGTACTGTACTATACACACTATACTACACACACACACACACACACACACACACACACACACACACACACACACACACACACACACACACATACACACACACACACACACACACACACACACACACACACACACACACACACACATTCTGATTCCCGTGCATGTGTAGGTTTTAAATGCTGACCATTATTAAGTTGTTACGGTTCTCTTCTGCATTATTAATAATAAATAGGTATAGATGTATATAGATATATTATACGTGATATATTATACATGATATTTAATGTATCATATATATTATATGTGATACATTAAACATATATTCTCAATGCTCCTTATCCTAATAGCTCTGAGAGCAATGGCAGTTGTCATAATAGGAGCACTTTGGTGCAGGAACTGGACAAGGAGATGATCGCTATGTCGCAGAGGGACATGGTCAGATATCACTATGTAGCAGGAGGTGTACTAGGAGATCACTTTGTAGCAGGGTGTACTAAGACATCACAGTGGAGCTAGGTGAACAAGGACACCGCTATTCAAGAATGGGGACCGGTTGGTGGAAATAATCTAAAATGAGAAAGAGAAGAAATGCCTAAAATTGATGAGCATCTCATCAATAGCTACAATAACATAGGAGTGCATTTTTAGTTTATCAAATAAAGTTCAACAGCCTATCAAAAAACAATCCCTCTTTGATTAACGTCATGGGCTGCCTATTAGTGTTTGACAATCTTATCAGTTCAACAAAAGACAATAGGTTAACTCTGCAACAGCTTATCAAAATACATAGTTATAGGTTAACTCAAGAGTGCAACAGCTTATCAATACAGGTAGTAATAACAGCTTATCAAAATACAGGTCGTTTTAACAGCTTATCAAAATAAAATTGAAAATTTTACATAGCTATAGATTGCTCTTAAGTGCAACAGTCTTTTCAAAGAAAGTCCTTATTTAATAAACATAGGCTGACTGTTAGTGTTAACTGGCATGCAGAGACCCTCTTGGTCAAATGTGCCGTCTAATGAGAGACATGGCATTGGTTTGGTTTAGCCAGAGCAGTGAAATCGGGAGTATATGACGTCATGGCAACAGGCATACAGTGGTGCAGGGGTTCGGCAGTGAGCGATGAGCGATTACTAGTTTTAATGACATTCATGTGTGAGAAGGCTGATTCCCACGTATACGTTGATCCAAACATAGTGAGGGCAAAAAGTGCAAGACGCCTTTATAGGTTTCCACTAAAAGGCCCAGTAAATATTCCAGTAACTATTCCTTCACGGGCCAGGCGCGCCAATTGAATAGCCCTGTACAAGGAGATCACTATGTATTAGAGTGATGAGGTAGGATATCACTATGTGGCAGGATATGTACTAGGAGATCACTATGTAGCAGAGGGACTAGGTAGGATATCACTATGTTGCAGCGTGTATAAGGGGATCTCTATGTAGCAGTGTGCATTAGGTGATCACGATGTAGCAGGGTGTACTAGTTGATCACTATGTAGCAGGGTGCATTAGGTGATCACGATGTAGCAGGGTGTATTAGGAGATCACTTTGGAGCAGAGTGCGTTGTCAGTGAGTCTCGAGGGGTTAGGGGGCCACTTATTCTTTGACCTCAGCGGCAGCAGGAAGCACTCATTATTTGGCATCCTAAACTGGAGAAGGAGCTGTTTGTTTTGAACCAAAAATATAACTT
Source organism: Melanogrammus aeglefinus (assembly GCA_900291075.1). Classification (NCBI taxonomy): domain Eukaryota; kingdom Metazoa; phylum Chordata; class Actinopteri; order Gadiformes; family Gadidae; genus Melanogrammus; species Melanogrammus aeglefinus. The sequence goes on along the minus strand of OLKM01001291.1, from coordinate 61,922 downwards.
ATAACAAATATATACAAAAACATTGCTTTTCAAAAACACTGACCAATCGCCAATTATTATTTGTTTGACATGATTTTAGGGTTATTGGACTAAGCGCTCGAAAGTGTCAACCACTTATTCCCCAAGCGGAGGTCGATATATAAACAACCGCATTAAGAGACGTACGCATCAAATCACATATGGCACATCTTCAATACGTGCATTGTGTTCTTATTCAGCGCACAACGCATTACATAATCGATCAACCTGCTACTACACTATACACCTAGCCTGGCTATGGCCAGACCAAGCTCGGTTGTAGGTTGCACGTTGGTCTGAGGAAGCTGCTGTCATTTTCTTCAGCACAAGAGGCGTGATCAAGGGGCGTAGTTCAAATGACTCTGTATGTAATTGGCTGCTTGCCATCGCTTCCCTGACATCATTGTGTTAAACCAGCCAATAGAGCGCCAGGGGGAGAAGCCAGCTTGGTCATTGGCTCCCGCAAAAACAACGATCGGAAGCAGAAAGAAATGTATTGCCCCTCTCCAGACCCGTTCTGCCGGCGATTTGAAATCGCCGGCAGAACGGGCTGGGGGTACCCAGTCTACTACCTCACACAGCCCATAATGTATCCACGGTGCTTGTCGTCAACCCAGGTGAGACGTACTCAGAGGGGCGGAGCCACACGGAACGCTGCCAGCCCTGCACACACTGCACCGGCCTGCAGCGCATGAAGTCACCGTGCATGGACTCCAACGACGCGGTGTGCGTGTGTGACTACAGCTTCTACCTGAGCCAGCAGTCCAATCGCTGCGAGCCGTGCACGCGGTGCCCCGAGGGCGAGGGCCTGCTGTACAGCTGCGACTACGACCGCGACACGGTGTGCGAGTCCTGCAGCGTGGACAACTACTCGGACCAGGAGAGCTCCACGGAGCCCTGCCTGCCCTGCACCCTCTGCGACGAGGACGGCGAAGAGGAGATCCAGCCCTGCACCCAGATCAGGGACACCGTGTGTCATGGTGAGAGGGCGGGGGAGGCGTGCGAGTGTGCGGGGGGTTGCAATGTGTGTGTTAGTCATGCTCGTAAGACACACGTACGTGCTCGTGCTCATAAGCGCAAGCATGAACGTGAGACAATCATACACATAGACGCACACACACACACGCACACACATAAACACACACACACGCAAACACATGCACATGCACACACATACACACACATGCACACAAACACACCAACACACATACACACACAGAGTTACACACACACTACCCGCCTCGGGCACTCCGTCAGAGAAACTGAACACTCCACACTCCACCCTTAATAAAGTTTGTAACATGCCTACAGACTGAACCCAGCTACAGACTATATCGGTGTATTATCTATGTACCAAGTGGTAGCATCCCAATTGAAAATAAAATAAAAGAGGGCCTAAAATAGATCCGTGCGGTACCCCATATGCAATGACTGCAGAAGAAAAGGAATTTGTGAGAATGCAGAGGGTAATAATATTCAGCCCTAATATTCAGCCCGTTCGTGTGTCCCCCCCCAACACTAGAGAACATTGATATTCACCAGTTCATCTGGGGAGAACATTAGGGTCAACAGAGTTAGAGTGCGTCATCCCCAAGACAAGTTGTCTCACTGTGCTTCCAGAAGGTCATTTCTAAGACCGGGGTTCTAGCCCGTGGCCACAGAGCCATCAGCCTACATTCCCCCTGAAGGTCTGACCTGATCAGGGAGATTGGCTTTACCATGAAACAACACGTCTATTGATGAACGTTAGCACCCAGAACCCCGAAACTGATGACTTACAAATCGGCTTTTGTTGTGCCATCTTCCTGTTTGATACAGCAGCCACAGCCACAACCCTCAACCCTCACTCAGCTACCCTCAGCCACTTAGCTAACCTCAATCAGATAGCACAACCACTTAGCTAACCTTAATCACTCAGTTACAACAGTCAGTTATCTAAACTCAACCAGGTCAGGTAACCTCAGCCACTTAGTTTACCTGAAACAGTGTGTGTGTGTGTGCGTGTGTGCGTGCGTGCGTGCTTGCGTGCGTGCGTGCGTGCGTGTGTGTTAGGGTGTAGTTTGCAGAAATGCTGCAACCCAAGAAGTTGTTTCCAGATTAAACCGGATGTTTCTACAAGTAGCAGAAGCGTTTGTCTATGTTAACGATACTGGATTATAAATTAGCCCTCCCCTCCCTAGCCGTCTCATAACTCTCACTCGCTCCTTCCCGCAGGGCCGACTGCTAAGTGGGAACTTTAATTTGTTGTGTCTCGTCCTCCTCTTGCAACAAAGAACACGTGGAATTGTAACGTTTCTGCAGGACTACGAAGAAAGCGGCAAGATAAGCATGCACATAGAGATGATACAGATACAAGCTATTCATAATAATAATAATAATAATAATAATTTTATTTTAAGGCGCTTTCCTTGGCACTCCAGGACACCGTACAGAAGTACACAAAAGTCAATAGAAGGAAACAAAAATAAGAAAGAGAGAAATAAATTGTAATAACAACAGACATAGTAATTGGCATCAGGTGGAATAGGCAGTTCTGAACAGATGTGTTTTGAGTTGCGATTTGAAAAGGGGAAATGAACTGATGTTTCTGAGTTCGGGTGGTAGAGCATTCCAGAGACGGGGAGCAGAGCGGCTGAATGCTCTGTGCCCCAGGGTGGTGAGACGGGCAGAGGGGACAGACAGGTGTACGGAGGAAGAGGATCTGAGGGAGCGGGAGGGAGTGGATACGTGGAGGATATGGGGGAGCGAGGTTGTGGACGGCCTTAAATGTAAACAGGAGGACCTTGAATTTGGGACGGAACTGAACCGGGAGCCAGTGGAGCCGCTGGAGGACAGGGGTGATGTGGTGGATGGACGGGGCTCGTGTTAAAATGCGGGCAGCTTGGAGTTTAATGGAGGGATCTGTGAGGAAGGCCAAGAAGGAGAGAATGCAGTAATCCATACTGGAGGTGACGAGGCTGTGGACAAGGATGTGGGGGGACAGGGAAGGACGGAGTGCGGAGGTGATTGATGTTTCGTGGGTGGAAGTTGGCAGAACGGGTGATGTTATTGTTGTGGGATTGAAGGGATAGTGTACGGTCCAGGATGACACCCAGACTCTTAACCCTGGAGGAGGGTGAAACATTGGAGTTATCGATGGTGATTGAAAAGCTGTTTATTTTTGATAAGGTTGATTTTGTACCAATGAGTAGAACCTTGGTTTAGCTACTATTTAATTTGACGAAGTTGAGAGTGAACCAGTTTTTTATTTCAGACATGCAATTAGTGAGGGAGGTGGGCGAAAGAGTGGACGAGGGTTTAGTGGTGAGGAAGAGCTGGGTGTCGACGGTGGAAGTGAATGTTCAATTCGCGGAAGATATTGCCGAGGGGTAGGAGGTAGATGATGAAGAGGAGGGCCCCCAGGACAGAACCCTGGGGCACCCCTGAAGTGACGAAGGACGAGGGGATGGATTTAAAGGACTTCATTGGATAAACTGAGTGCCAGATAGGTATGATTTGAACCAGTCTAACGGAGTGTAGGTGATGGCAAGGGGAGCCAGCCTGTTGAGGAGGGTGGTGTGACAGAGCGTGTCAAAGGCTGAACTCAGGTCCGGGAGGATGAGGATGGTGAGTCCAGAATCAGCTGCCATTAGGAGGTTTTCTGTTATTTCGATGAGTGCTGTTTCAGTGCTATGGAGTGGGCGGAAATAGCCGCGGTTTTGAAGGTTGTAGGGCCAGTTCCAGTGGTGAGAGAGGAGTGGATGATGGCAGAAATGATGGGGGCCAGAGAAGGGAGGCAGGCTTTACCTAGTTGTGTGGGGAGGGGGTCCAGTTGACAAGTGGATGTTTGGATTACAGGATGCGTTCTGTGATTTCTGAGAGAGTGGGGAGCTGGAAGGAGGAGAGTGAGAGTGGGGATGGGTGAAAGTCTGTTGAGATGCTGAGGTGAGGAATTAATCCAAGATGCTGGTGGATATTCTTGATGTGTGTAGTGAAAAAGGTCATAATGGAGGTGCAGAAGGAGGTTGTGTTCAGGTGAGGGGGGAGAGAGTCCTGGGGTTTAGTGGTATGGTTGAGTAGGTAGACCAGTGACTTGGGAGTTGTCTTTATTGGCAGTGATTCTACTGGAGTAGTAGAGGGCTTTAGTGCTGGCAATGGAGTCCTTGTAGTGTAAGATGTGATTACTTTACATTTCTTTGTGAGTAATGGAGCCAGTTTTTTTATGAATCCGTTCAAGTTGCGAGAAATAAGACTATTGTGGTGTCTAGCGTTGTAATGAGAGACCAGATCGTCAGGGGTGGATAGATTTTGGATGTCAGGGAAGAGTGGATACTTGAAGTGAGAGTGGTAGGGTTAATGTTCTTCATATTCCGGAATGAAATGAGGCATGGTGTTTTAAAGACGGAGAGAGTGAGTTTCACTGTG
>OLKM01001291.1:37500-52500 GCA_900291075.1 Melanogrammus aeglefinus | reverse complement strand
AAGCTGCCCCAGTATAACCAAGAGTAGTTATGATTCTACTGGGCTGCTCAGAGTGTCCTCCACTCGTAGACTGGTTGTATTGGGCAGCGCCCTGCAGTGCCACCAGTGGAAGCCTCTGGTTAGTCAACCAGTATAAGGCTAACTTCAACGGCTGTGTCCCCTGCAGGCATAAACCAGGTGACCTCGCCCTCGCCCACTGTCAACTTCTGGGACCCGCCGGTGTCATCGACGGAGTACGAGGATCCCGCCGGCCCCCCTCCCTCAGAGGAGCCCAACCCGACGGAGAGGCCGGGGCTCGGCTACGAGGGCCTGCACGACAAGCTCATCCCCATCTACTGCTCCATCCTGGCCGCCGTGGTGCTGGGCCTTCTGGCCTTCGTCATCTTCAAGAGGTGAGCCAGACCGGTCGGCCTCGGCCCCCCTTTCCTGCCGGGCCATTTCAGTTCAGCCTCGAAGGAAAGGGGTCCGGAGAAGAGCCATACATACAGAAGGCTTTTTCCCCCCCTGCCGCGCTATTGGCTGGTTTGACACAAGGAGAACAGGGAAGCGATGGCAAGCAGCCAATCGCGTTGATCCCGCCTCTTGCGCTGAAGGAAATGACAGCAGCTTCCCCAGACCGAGCTCAATCTGCGATTGAGCTCGGTCTGGGGAAGCTGCTGTCATTTTCTTGGTCTGGCAATAGCAGGCTAGAGGTGAGCGCCATCGGACCCGAACCCTGACCTTTAACCCCTGACCTTTGACCCTGAACCCTCCAGCCCTAAACTGTCAGCCTCAACTCTTACCTCTTACCTACCGGTATTGGTGCTAAGGTGGGGCATTTGGGGGCCGTTCCCCCCCCCACCCCCTAGCGGTCATTAATGCCCCTCCTACCACAGGTCATGGCGTGGCCAAAAAAAATCCCTTTTTGTTATTCTTTTATGATTAAATGTGCGAAATGTAACTTAAATAAAATAAATCATTTTGGTTGTGCATGCAGGTGAGGCTTGGTCAGTGCTCATTGGTTGCTGAGTAAACTTGTTACATTTGATTCAACATAACGTTGAGCTGCAGCGCGCAGAATCCTGGTTTGAATCGAAAATTATTTGGGAGGCAGTTTGTCCGCCTATATCATAGACAGTTAGCCTAATTATCAAAAAAAATGTTTTTACGAAAATTGCTTTGCCTTGACGCGCAAATGCACAAGCGAATGGACGGACACAGCACTTAGTTGTTGTTCATTTCACTTCTTCAAGCCAGCCCTGGCTTTCTGTGTGTGGCCCGGTGTTATTTCTGCCTGGTGCGTGGCTTGTCCAATAGGCTACTTGCTCCCTGAATGCCTAGCGTCAGCGGACCTGTTCTGCTGTCCAGGGCGTTTTTGTTGATTGTGGAGGCTGTTGTCTAAGGTTTATAACCGCTGGCAGGCCTACTTAATGTTATTTGTTTAGCTGCATAAACTATTTCTGACATATCAGAGGTGGGTTAAATGCATTTATTTACGTTTAGCCTCCACCACTATGGGGTCAGAACAGTATCATTAATAATGAACGCACAGAGAAGGATTCACAAATGTATTTTGTGATTTATATATGAATTACTCTCTTCTCATAAATACATTTCAATGCACACACAAATGGATATCGGTATGTGTAAAATAAAAATAAATCTATAAACAAAAATAAATTTCACAAACACATTTCTGATCCACACATAAATGTGCCTTGTTTAAATAAATGTAATATTAATCCATAAATATATTAATTAAAAAATGATTTGCAATTTTCATCAAAAATGTATTTGGATGTTGTTACATTTATATAAAAACTGTTAAACTTGAATTAATTAGACGCTTTTCATTTGTGAACTTGTTTGCGTTTGTGTGTGAACCGGACTGTATTTATGTGGATTTTTGAGACTCTCCTGACGTCGCGAGATTCACAAATGCATTTTTTTTCAACAAGGAACTCTCTGTAGCCAATCAGAGGGTTGACTGCTGTGACTGGGTTTTTACATCGTCGGTGCCGTTTACTACCTTGACGGCACCGACGGTCCCAAAACCCAGTCGACACTAGATGGAAAAAGTGTGTAGCTCAAAACGTGAAGCAGCTTTCACTTCTTCGCCACCTAGAGATTGTTACGTACGATCATTGAAAAAACCCATGTTATTAGACATTTGACCGAGGGAACCGGGAGGCTCGGAGGCCTGACTCAGAACTGCAGTCATGTGATTGGCTGAAAACGAGGGAGGCATAATAACTAGCTCATAATCTAAAGAAAAATGTGTTTCGTTTTTGATAGCATTTCTGCTGTGTTTGACTGTGAGGTCACCGCTGAGTTAAAATATTTCTCAAACGGCAGTGCCCCCCCTCCCCCCCCCCATATGTTCTGCGCCGACTCTGTGACCCACAAAGCCCTACCCGTGACTCTGGCCTTGACCCGATCACCTGTAATCACAGTGAGCCCAGTGTATGTAGTGTGTCTGTGGTTCGGGCCGCTGTTATTGACGTATAGCCTGTGGTTAATTAGCATGCGAGCAGTACAGCCAGCCCGGCCGGTTGGATGAGTTAGCTGCTTCTGTTGAAATGTTCTAACAGGATCACGCTGTTCGGAAACGGACCTAGTTACAAGTGTTAACACGCAGGAATGTAGAGGAGACCACACTTCCCTGGAGGCTAACGTCAAACAAGGACATTTCGACACAGACCAGAACCGCTGCCCGTTAAACTCTGATTCCTATTCTTACGGTGGTTGACACTCTGCTTGAAATAATACCTGTTTTGTGACGCAGCACAGACTCCATGTGTCAGCTGAACAGTGGAGCATGTCGGGTTGCCAGTAGGTCAACAGATTAGAATCTCAGGAAAAACAACATGAATATTTTATTTGATGTTTCTTATTAATGAAGTCATCTGCCACTTCCCCCGGACACCACAGATACACACACAGAAACAACATACACAAACACTCTATGCGGTAATTACTGTAGCAATGTGAATATTAAAGTAGAAAAGACTAATTGTTATTATTATTATAGTAATATATTTGACTTTGACAAACATTACTGTCATGTAACTACTTAGAAAAGATAAATACAGAGCTTCTGCCAGATCTCCCAATGGTGAATCACTCCCTCGGTCTTTGTCTTTGCTTTAGGTATGCCAAGCGTTCATAGTATTTCTTTGTTTTCATTAATCATTACTGAACTAGGTCTGAACCTGTCTATGTCCTGATTGATGTCATTCCCTGGAACTGTGTTGCTTACTGTGCAGGATTCCATTGTAAAATAGATATTTGATCTCAACGGGAGTAACTCATACCAAAAGATTATAGAAGATAAACACAAATGATGGCCAAACCATTGTGTTGGCTTCATGTTAGACATACAGCTAGCATAAACCTTACCGTAGACTTAACCTCAACCAACTCCATACTAGCCCTAAAAGATACACGAAGCTTTCTGTGTGGATTTGTATATTCCTGCTGTGTAACACTTGCACATGTGCAATGGCACAAAGTCTTAACATACTCCAACCCAACCCTATATGCCTTACCCTTAGCCCTACCCTATACTCAATCAGCTCTACACATACCTATAAAGGCACATGCCATTATGTGTAACCTATGTAACAGCTGTTTGTGTTTAGACGGTATGATATACATGTGTACTGTATATACATGTATCTGTGTGTGTGTGTGTGTGTGTGTGTGTGTGTGTGTGTGTGTGTGTGTGTGTGTGTGTGTGTGTGTGTGTGTGTGTGTGTGTGTGTGTGTGTGTGTGTGTGTGTGTGTTACCTGCAGGTGGAACAGCTGTAAGCAGAACAAGCAGGGGAACAGTTGTCCGTCCGGGCAGGGCGTGGTGCAGCAGGCCAGCCCGTCTCCCGAGGGGGAGAAGATGCACAGCGACAGCGGGATCTCCGTGGACAGCCAGAGCCTACAGGAAGGACACAGCACGTCACAAACAGGCACGGCAACGCACAGATACTCCCACACAACCACGCGCACACACACGCACATGTCCACACACATATGCCGCACACACGCGTCACACACACACGCCACACACATACACACACACACACGCATGCACACGTACACATCCACACACACACACACGTCACACACACACACACACACACACACACACACACACACACACACACACACACACACACACACACACACACACACACACACGTACACGTCACACACACACACACACACACACACGTCACACAGACACACACACAGTCACACACTCTAGTTTTTCCTACTAAAAATATTTTACTTTTCGGGATTTTCGTTAGCATTGAAGAATTATTCCATGAGATTACTATTCCAGGTTTTCTCTCCTTTTCCTCTAATCCTTAAATCACACTGGCTCAGAACCAATCCTCTTGCAATAAACCCTCTTGTTTAACCTGTAACCCTACACACATCTGGAACATTCCATTTCTAAACTATATATTTTGTAGTTTAAACACAGTTTTAACATCCCATCATCGTTTTACATAAACCACGGCTTGCTGTTTAAACTGTGTATTGTATACAGGCCCTCAGCGTCACGACTGCTTACCGTTTATATCATGTGTATCGAGAAACCTGTAATTCATCCAATATTTATCGCATCATCTGCGCACTGCAAAATTGCAACCCATTGTGTAGATTTATATCTTTATCTAGTAGCTAAATGTTTCTATGTTCAAATGTTTATTTTGCTCAGTTCTTGCCTAACTATGTTTGATCGGTGAGTACATTGAGAGCCAAGAAAAATAAATGACTCAGATTCCTTGAATGTTTGTGTACACACAAACTGAGACCAACAAAGCGGGTGACTGTACACGTTCGCACGTTGTTAGCAGACCATGTGCATTGCCTCAGGAAAGCTGAATTTATTATTGTTTCTCTCACTTGCTCGTGTAACGCCATGTGACTCGATGGGGCTTCAGCCTTATTCGATAAAGCAGAGGAAATAAATGACTAAATATAAATACATAAGTAGCCGAAACTGCCTGAAATTCATTTAAGCTTAACAACACTATAAATGCTACATGCATACATAGTGTTCCTTCACCGAACACCTGAAGGTAGACGAAAAAGAGGACGACCCAAGACCACCTGGTGTGGCACAGTAGAGGAAGAAATGAAATCGACGAACCTGACACGGAGATGTCCAGAAAACAGCCCGGGGTGGACCAGAGGGGCGGACCGCTGCCCTACGTGCCAGGAGGGACAGTGAGTGATGCACAGCGTTGACCGAAGTCTTTCTTGTTCCAGTGGTGACGGTGGACGAGGACCCCTGCCTGCTGGTCCCCCTGCAGACCCGCGAGGAGCTGGAGGTGCTGGAGTCCCTTCTCCTGGATGGGGGTCCCGGCCTGGAGCTCCTGGACGGGGGGGCGGGGCTGGGGGAGGGCGAGTGGAGCCGTCTGGCCGCCCTGCTTGGATACTCCCCGGACCAGATCGAGGGCCTCCGCCACCGCCAGCAGCCCCTGCGGGCGCTGCTCGGGGACTGGGCGGGGCGGGAGGGGGCGGACCGCGACCTGCTCTGCTCGGCGCTGAACGCGATGAACCGCCCGGACCTGGCGGAGAAGCTAGTGCCCGCGGCGCCCAAACCCAGCGGCGCCAAGTCCAACGCCACGTCGGTGGTGTGATCGCTCCGCGGCTAGCTCAGCTATATACATGATTAACGTCTGCGTTTTAACATTATGCAAGTGGCACACTTTGTCCATTTAAACATGAATCAGAGGCCAAACCCCCCATTGCCCTAACCCTCTCACCCTAACCCTCTCATCCTGACCTAACCCTTTCAGCTTAACCCTATCACTACCATCAACTCTGGACCCACTCCAGAATCCTCTAAGGGAACAACACAATAATGCCCCAGTGTCTATATATTGTCAATTGAATGTTTATGTATAAGGTCTCTGGAGTCTAGTCAGCTGTCTAGCCATCTGACTTCTTACCCACCATTTGTGTCTGTGACTACTACTACTAACACAACTACTACTACAGCCACTATTACAACTACTACTACTACTACTACTACTACTACTACTACTACTACTACTACTAATAGTATTAAATATAAATAGAAGTTACTAATGTGCTCTTATTAACCGTGCATGGACAATCTGACAGCATCCCTGCTGTGAGAACAAACGATCTGCTTCAGGACAATCTAAGGCTAGGTTCATCCAGGTTTACCGTGCTCTCTGAGAGACACACATCTGCTCTCTGCGAGACACACACCTTATTCTCCGCTAGCCATGTACCTTTTCCCTGCTAGCTCTGTACCCACTCTCTGCTCAACATGTACCTGCTCTGTGCTAGCGACACCTACTTTCTGTTAGCCATGTACCTGTCCTCCCCAGCAACGTACTGTCCTCTCTAGCCATGTAGTGTCCTCACCATCCATGAACCTGTCCTTCCTAGTCATGTACTGTCTTCCCTCGCCGTGTACAGTCCGCTCTCGTCATGTACTGTCCTGTCCTCTCTAATCATGTACTGTACTGTCCTCCCAGTTTGCATGCCTTCTGTCCTGTTCAGTGGTGTCATGGACCCCTGCTCGTCAATCATAACCACCCCTTGGAAATCTAGAACGACATGGCAGATATTACGGGAGTTGTACTAATAGTCTGTTAGCATTCAAGTACAGGGGGTTGCTTCGCCATTAAACTGGTCTAGACCAGTAGGGACACACGGAATGAAGGCGTGTATTCTCTAATGCGTAACACATGCAACAAAGTGGGCACTTAATCACGTCTGTCATACGAATGTAAAGTGCTTGGATCCTGCCTGCTTGCGACTGGGATCCTCCTCAGGGGTCAGCTAACGTTAGTCTTTTTCTAAGTAGTTTGACGAGATAAATGTTTTGTTGAGTTTGTAGATGTATATAATAGCCATGATGACATGTTTTGGCCACTGTGGGATATTGTACAAGAGGAGATATTTTATCAGGTGGCATATGGCACGAGGGAGATTGAGGCGTTTCTGCATACAATGTTACATTAAGACACTTATAAATTTCCAACCTTGGTTTACCAGAGCTGGAACAGCCACTGAACACTGAATGTCAATGTAGACGACGCAAAGACCGCTGTACGCAACAACCTCCTAGACCCACGATCTTAGAGGACAAGAAGTGAATGAGCAGTAAGATGTCTTGATATGGAAGACTCTGGAGGAACCTAGAACAACCCATGAGACGATGGGAGACTCTGGGAGACATTGGTGGACTCTGGGAGACATTGGTGGACCCTGGGAGATGTTGGTGCGGACTGACCTCACCCTGTTCATCTGGAGACGTTAGGGGGATGTTTGGAGACCCCTGGGAGACCAGAGCAGACCCTGGGTGACCCTTGCAGTTGTGAGCGGACCCTGGGAGACTTTTGGAGATGTTGAGAGATGTTTGGGGACCCTTGGAGATGTGTAAAGACGTTGGGAGACCCTTGGAGATATTGGGAGAAGCCAGGAGAGAAGTGCCTCAGCCAGTTGACCTCCACTTGTGACAGGAGGTGGCTTTGGTGGCACTTAGTTGAGATTAAATATGTATGGTTTTAATTTTTAGCTTACCAACTAGTATTAGTAGATATGTCAGTATCCATCCACCAAGCCTAGCTCTTTTACGACCAAACTGTTTCTTGTTTTTTATATTTGTTAATTTCCGTATATACAGTGTATAGAGTGGAGGAAAGGTTGTAGTACGTGCAAACTAACTTATGATTGAAGGGGCAATAAATGGGTTGACAATGCACTTATGTAAGTAACCATACCATCCATTGGCAGAGTTAGGGTAAGTATTTGGGTTAGTGTTAGTTAGAGTTTGTTTTAGGGTCAGGCGTCAGGGTTGGTGGTTGTTTGTGTCTCACTGAGTCTGAAGTGTACATAGAAAACAATGAATGTTCCTTGTACTTACTAACATATGTCATAGTATATACATCATACTTAACATGTATATCAAGCTGTATGATACATTAAAACTGTACAAATCTCTGTTCTGTTCTGGATAATCATTTCACACACACACACACACGCGCACACACACACACACACACACAGACACACACACACACACACACACACACACACACACACACACACACACACACACACTACTACACTGTACACCACTCTCGATGTAAAGTGGTTAGAGCATATTCTTAACTGAAACTGCACCTTAGAAGTCCAAAAAAGCCACTTGATGACTTAATTTGGAGTCTGGAGCCTCTGATGCTAAGGTAATTCAATCTAGTTAACAATCCATTATGGACAGAAGGCCACTCTGGCCCTCTCCTCCCGATCAGATAACCCTGATGGCACGATGACCTGCCCCCCGGCCCCACTCTCTGAACCTGGGTGGTACACCAGGGCTCCTCTAGACTCCCAGACCAGAACCCCTGCGCCCCTCGTGGGACTGCTGGAGCTCAAATATCAACCAGACCTCCATGTTAGGATGGGGGGGCATGTGGAAGTCTCGTTAGGGTTAGTCCAGGGTTAGGATTAGACCCACTCAGACCCTAGACACTGAGAACCTAGTCATTAGACACTGAGACACTAGTCACTAGACACTGAGACACTAGTCACTGAGACACTAGTCACTAGTCACTGAGACACTAGTCACTGAGACACTAGTCACTAGTCACTGAGACACTAGTCACTAGACACTGAGACCCTAGTCACTAGACACTGAGACACTAGTCACTAGTCACTGAGACACTAGTCACTGGTCACTGAGACACTAGTCACTAGTCACTGAGACATTAGTCACTGAGACCCTAGTCACTGGTCACTGAAACACTAGTCACTAGACACTGAGACACTAGTCACTAGACGCTGAGACACTAGTCACTAGACACTGAGACACTAGTCACTAGACACTGAGACACGAGTCACTAGTCACTGAGACACTAGTCACTAGTCACTGAGACCCTAGTCACTGGTCACTGAGACACTAGTCACTAGAGACTGAGACACTAGTCACTAGACGCTGAGACACTAGTCACTAGACGCTGAGAAACTAGTGACTAGACGCTGAGAAACTAGTGACTAGTCACTAGACACTGAGACACTAGTCACTAGTTACTAGACACTGAGACACTAGTCACTGAGACACTAGTCACTGAGACACTAGTCACTGAGACACTAGTCACTAGTCACTGAGACACTAGTCACTGAGACACTAGTCACTGAGACACTAGTCACTAGTCACTGAGGCACTAGTCACTAGTCACTGAGACACTAGTCACTAGTTACTAGACACTTAGACACTAGTCACTGAGACACTAGTCACTAGTCACTGAGACACTAGTCACTAGTCACTGAGACACTAGACACTGAGACACTAGTCACTGAGACACTAGACACTGAGACACTAGTCACTAGTCACTGAGACACTAGTCACTAGACACTGAGACACTAGTCACTAGACACTGAGACACTAGTCACTAGACACTGAGACACTAGTCACTAGTCACTGAGACACTAGTCACTAGTCACTGAGACCCTAGTCACTGGTCACTGAGACACTAGTCACTAGACACCGAGACACTAGGCACTAGACGCTGAGACACTAGTCACTAGACGCTGAGAAACAGTGACTAGACGCCGAGAAACTAGTGACTAGTCACTAGACACTGAGACACTAGTCACTAGTTACTAGACACTGAGACACTAGTCACTGAGACACTAGTCACTAGACACTGAGACACTAGTCACTAGACACTGAGACACTAGTCACTAGACACTGAGACACTTAGTCACTAGTGTCACTGAGACACTACTAGTCACTAGTTACTGAGACCCTAGTCACTGGTCACTGAGACACTAGTCACTAGACACTGAGACACTAGGCACTAGACGCTGAGACACTAGTCACTAGACGCTGAGAAACTAGTGACTAGACGCCGAGAAACTAGTGACTAGTCACTAGACACTGAGACACTAGTCACTAGTTACTAGACACTGAGACACTAGTCACTGAGACACTAGTCACTGAGACACTAGTCACTAGTCACTGAGACACTAGTCACTGAGACACTAGTCACTAGTCACTGAGACACTAGTCACTAGTCACTGAGACACTAGTCACTGAGACACTAGTCACTGAGACACTAGACACTGAGACACTAGTCACTAGTCACTGAGACACTAGTCACTGAGACACTAGTCACTGAGACACTAGACACTAGTCACTGAGACACTAGTCACTAGTCACTGAGACACTAGTCACTAGTCACTGAGACACTAGTTACTGAGACACTAGTCACTAGTCACTGAGACACTAGACACTGAGACACTAGTCACTGAGACACTAGACACTGAGACACTAGTCACTAGTCACTGAGACACTAGTCACTAGTCACTGAGACACTAGTCACTAGACACTGAGACACTAGTCACTAGACACTGAGACACTAGTCACTGAGACACTAGTCACTAGTCACTGAGACACTAGTCACTAGTCACTGAGACACTAGCCATTTAAAAAAGAGACACTATAGACACCAGAGACACTAGCCAATGGAGACAATAGCCAATGAAGACACAAGCCACTTGAGACACAAGCCACTAGAGATACTACTACTACACAATGGAGACAGTAGCCACTATGGGGCCGGCTGCAATTGTCTGTTCGATAGACGTGTAAGAAAGCCTTTTCCTTTGCAGCGCCAGCAATGTTCTGTTCATGACTTGGAACAGAACATTTGGCACAGGAGAGATTGTGTTTGTTCTTATGCATGTTCTTTTGCATGTCCTGTGCCACTAGACATGCTCATGCAAGTCATCCTTGGAAAATATACTTTAAATATCAATTGGTATTACCTAGATGAATACAATAAATACAATACTTTCATGTAGTATTAGTCATTCATTTCGTGCTGTTATTCTTGCTATGCAGGCCCTTGTCTAGAACAACATGTGTTGTACTGCGTTCTAGACGAAAACACATTTAGCATGAGGCAATAGGAAGCTAAAAACACAGTTAATTTTATGCAGAAATGCTCTATGAAAACATGCCTAAAGCCAACTGTACAAACTGCGTTTTGTTTGCTACTCCTGTGGTTCATTGGGAGACAGGCTGATGCAATGCATGCTGGGACACGTTTTTGCAAAGCAGTTTTTTTCTGCCAACATCTATTAATAAAGGAATATCCCAGAAGAAGGTGAGGTTCATGGTTTGTTAACGGGTTTTGGTTGATAAATATCCACGATGAAGGTGAGGGTTATGGTTTGTGAAGGGTTTGGTCAGAATCCTAAGAACATCAGCAACCCTTCACTCTTTACGAGCAAAGAATGTTCCCTCCGAGTGGGCCCGTAGGGGAGGAGGTGAGGGAGGGCTGACTGAGGAGCCCCTCAGCTGGCTGACACACCTGAGGTATTCTCCCTGGGGAGCTGGAGAACAGACACATGATCCTATCACTGTGTGTCCACCTGCCTGGCCACTTGTCTACTGGTTTCTTCTGATCTGGAATCTCAACAGGTGTATATTGGTTTCTTCTGTTCCCTCCTGATGTCTCTACTGGTCTCTACTGGTGTCTAATTGTGTTCAATAATAGTATATGAGTGTATACAGGTCTCTTCTCGTCTCAACTGGTTTATAATGATCTTTATTGTAATATACTAGTGTATACGGGTCTCTTCTGGTCTCTACTGGTCCCTATAGTTTCGCTATTGAAGTATAGTGTACACAGGTCTCTTCTGGTTTCTAATGGTCTCTTTTTGGTCCATACTTGTCTCTAAAGTGTCTGCTCTCGCTCTCTGTTTCGACTGGGCTCTTCTGGTCTCCATTGGCGTACACTGGTTAATAATGACGTCTCCTGATGATTCTACTGATATCTACGGCCTCTTTGAGTCTTGGCTGGTCGTTACTGGTATCTATTGATGTACCACCTGATCTATATTGATGTATATTCAGTTCTCTACTGGTGTCTACTGGTCTTAACTGGTGCACATTGATGTGTACACTGGTCTCAATGGTTTCAGCAGTAGGCCCTAGATAAAGGCCGTCCTAGTTTCAGTACTGGAGGGGAGAGGATGGCAGAGGGGATAGGGGGAAGGAGAGGAGAGGAGAGGAGGAAGGGAGGAGAGGAGGGATGTGTTGATGGAGAGCGGAGAAGAGGAGAGAGCGAAAAGGAGAGGAGAGTAGAGAGAAAAGAGAAAAAGAGATCGAAAGAGGAGAGGAGTAAGAGAGGAGGGGAGGGGGAGAGAGGGCCGATAGAAGAGGGAGGAGCAGAGGAGAGAGAGAAGGGCTACTGTTTTCGATTAGGCTTCTGATGAAATAAAACCTGCTGTGCAAATGGAAGGGAAGGGTTGGGAGAGGAGGGGATATGAGAGGAGGGGATATGAGAGGAGGAGAGATGGGTAGGGGAGCCTCCCTGGGGGGCAGGAGGAAATTCTATTAGACTCTAAGAGGCCATTTATCTACTGTTCCTCCATCTGTCTCACCATCCAGTATGTCTCACTCCATCCAGTCTGTCTATTCAGTACACTATATATATAGAGAGAGAGAGAGAGAGGGAGAGAGGGAGACAGAAATAGGGAGAGAGAGAGAGAGAGAGAGAGAGAGAGAGAGAGAGAGAGAGAGAGAGAGAGAGAGAGAGAGAGAGAGAGAGAGAGAGAGAGAGAGAGAGAGAGAGAGAGAGAGAGAGAGAGAGAGAGAGAGAGAGAGAGAGAGAGAGAGAGAGAGAGAGAGAGGGAGACAGAAATAGGGAGAGAGAGAGAGGGAGAGAGGGAGACAGAAATAGGGCGAGAGAGAGCAATAGAGTGAGCGATAGACAGAGTGAGAAATAGGGGGAGAGAGCGCAAGAAAGAGAGAAAGGGAGCGAGAGAGGGGGGGGGGGGAGAGAGAGTGGGGGCGATCAATCAAGGGTGTTAGTATTGGCATCGGGATAAGGTCAGACCGGTCCTTACAGAGGTTTCAAGATCACGAGCACTTAGCTACTGGTACACACTGTTACCTGGGTGGGTTAGGGTACAGACTATGACCTGGCTGGGTTATGGTACAGACTATGACCTGGCTGGGTTATGATACCAACTATAATCTGGATGGGTTATGGTACAGACTACGACCTGGTTGGGTTAGGGTACAGTCTAGGAACTGGCCAGGCTATGGTAGTCAATGACCGGGCTGGGTTATGGTAAAGAGAATGACCGGATTTACAGGATGGGTTACAAAAATAGGGTTAGGGTTACATCAACATGGTGGAAGCTATACCCTTAATTTCTGGCGGCATTCATCTGTGCCATGCGACGACATATTGAGCCGCTCTTACGTTACTGGTGGATGATAGTGGATCGTGATTGAGCCTCATGCCTGACCCAACAGCCTCCCAGCTCCCAGCCTCACTGCTTCATAGAGCGATCTTAAAAATCGCTAGGAGGAACTCAATACCACAAACAAGAGCTGGAGGAGCAGAGCCGTCTCCTGAAGGGGGTGTGGGGGCTGGAAGAGGCCACTTCCGTACAGAAAGGGGGGCTTGATCAGTGGGGGACAACGTGAAGCCAGATTGCGATTTGAGGGAAGTTGAGGAAGACCCAGGTAAGAGCACCTGTCGTCTGCTCCAGGATCCATCTTCCCAGGAAGAAAAGGCTGTTGTCGGATTGGCTCTTTTTTTATTCAAATATAATTTTACAGCGGTCCCAATTTACTGAAAGGCGGCCATTCTTGCAGTACATTTCCAGAATGTTGAGTCTTGCCCTCAACCACTCCGTTGTGGGGGAGAGGAGGAGTGGGTAAACCGCATGCTGCAGACATTTAATATTATATGATAGCGTATAAATATTAAACAGGGTAGGGCTTCGATTGCAACTCATCCCTCTCTCTCTCTCTCTCTCTCTCTCTCTCTCTCTCTCTCTCTCTCTCTCACTCTCTTCTCTTCTCTCTCTCTCTCTCTCTCTCTCTCTCTCTCTCTCTCTCTCTCTCTCTCTCTCCCTCTCCCTCTCTCTCTCTCTAACATATAAATTATATGTCATATATTATGTACCATATTATATTGCTGGACCTCTGGTTGTACCGTAACCAGAAGCCACCAGAGCACCGTCACTTCAAAGAAGGGAAGAGAAAAGAGGCAGATCCACACCCTCTTATCTAATGGGACCCTCCGCCTGTCCCCCTGGGAGTTGTAATGGGAGTGTCCAGTTACCCTGTGGGCTGGAGCCATATGGGTTAGACCAAAGAGGTGGGGGGGGGGGGGGGGGTTGGGAGGGGGGGGTAGGTGACAGGCTTTGCATTGAAACGTCTCCATAAAATCTATTCTACCTGTAAACTCTGGTCAGATGAAGAGCAGGGTATTGTTGAGGGGATAAACTGCCTTTACGTTTGAAACGTATTTAGGATACTTTAGATTTTTGCGTAATTATTACATAATTAGATACAGCCCTTAAAAGTGTGGTAGGCCTATAAGAACTATAAGTTTTAGCTCTTGGACTCTATTCAAGAGCTAAAACTTGAGTGTAATTTGTTAGAAATGCCATAGCCATACATTATCTATTAGTGAGTGAAACGCTCTCTTCTGGTGAACTGCGCCTGCCTCTTTGAGCCCATTTAGATTTAAGACCTCCTTTAAGACCACTCCCGTCTGATTTATGGCCAATCAGACCATCTCTTCCCTGATTGGTTTGGGGAATCTAACTTACTGTAGTGAGTCTTGTGCACTCGCACAGTGTTGTGTCGTAGCTCGACCACAGCATTGTGACTGCAATGGTTCACATTGGCAGAGAAACGTAGGGAGGGTTCAGTATCCAAGCATCTAACCAATCATTTTAAAATAGCATCATAACATCTGGTATCATAACATCTAGTAACATCTATCCAGTACCCTAACATCTAACCAGCATCATAACATCTGTATCTATCATCTATCCAGTATCATATCATCCATCTAGTATCATCTATCCAGTACCATAACATCCATCCAGTATCATAACATCTAGTAGTAGGCCTATATATAGTATCAAAACATCTATCCCGTATCATAACATCTAGTAGGCCTATCATATAGGCCTAGTATCAAAACATATCCAGTAAAC